>JAQQAE010000982.1:0-28159 GCA_029823295.1 Pseudamia nigra
CCCCCCAATTCAACAACCTACTTCAAATCATTCAATCCGCGCGGAATCACCTGATTAGCCAGTGGCGCATCCATAAAATTATAAAGTTTACATTCTTTGGTAGATTTCCTGGCTTTAATATATCATCACAGACAGGAAACTTCCCGAAAAAAAGTACCTTTAATGGCCTTAATTTCCACTCAGACCGTTTTAAACAGCGTGACCTTCAGTTTAACACATAAAGGAGAGATCTTTGGGGTTTTAAGTCTGTGTCCTTGCACCTGACGGGACAATGTGAAGCAGGGCGGATGTATAGGCAACAGCAGCCATTCAACGCGATACTCTATAGCTTCAGTAGCTGCGCATGTAGATCCACCCTTCTCAGTTACATGTGGCCCTCCAGACAGCAGGACAATAACAATGTCGCCGTGGCCCCTGTGGAGGAGCGCACCCATAAACCACGTGTTAACACATGAGGGGTTTGGTGGCTGCCACTGTTACCAGACCTGCACATTTCTCATTTGCAGGGTAATTTTGCCCTCTGGTTGTGTGAGTAATAATGCTAAATGTACTATAATTTAATCACATTAAATTATCACTGGTTCTGATCAGTCCACGTGCTGAACCTGCTTTTCCAAAACTAGGATCATGTCTTCATTATTTTGTTGACTTTTTAAATCTGTGGACGATTTTGTGAGTTGTTTTGTTGTTTTTTTTTTTATTCATTTTGTGGATATTGTGTTTTTATGATATTAAATTTTTGCTATTCAGTTCAATTTTTCTTTATTTTTGTTAAGTTTACTTATTGTCTTGTTCATTGTTTTGTTATTGTACAATAGTTTATTCTTAATCAATTTGTGGTTATTATGTTCATCTTTTGCTAATTTTCCTGCTTATTTTTTTTCCATTTTTTAAAGTTAGTTAATTTTCTTGCTTACTTTTCCTCATTGCCTTCATTATTTTGTTGATTTTTCTAAATCTATCCATTTTGTGGATTATTTTAATTGTTGATTTTTATTCATTTTGTGGATTTTTTCTCTTTTTTGATAATTTTGTACAATTTTCCCTGTGTTTGTTAAACTTGCTTATGTCTTGTTCACTTTTGTTCATCTTGTGCGCTGTTTTGCTAATTGTTGTTAATTTTCTTGATTACCAATCAATTTTGTGGTTCTTATCTTTATATTTGGATCATTTTTGTTACATCCAATGCTGTTACATCCATTTCTGTTTACTTCTTAATTCTTTTATTTATTTGTGTTGTTTCTTTTCATTATTTTGTTAATTTTTGTTCATTTGGTTGATTTGGTGCATTTTGTAATGTTTCGATTATTCATATAAAGATACAAAATATATATTACGCTGATTTTATTGGTTTATAAGTCTGGAACTCAGAGAGTCACCCTTGATTCTGATCAATTTTACTCTAAGTACAGTTTAAAGCCACCATTTTCCTTCTGGCAGCACCAGGGGTTTTACTGCTTTTCTCTCATGTTTTTGTGACTATGATGAAAAAATCACTGATAACAAATATCAAATCGTGACATGATGTAGCTGTGAACACCTGCCATGATCTTGCTGATAGACTCAGGATATTCAGTTTGACAGGACATGTTCAGGACTGTGCACTAAAACAGGCTTTACTGGTCCTGAATTTAGAACAGGATGCACCAATGACTTACATAAACACTAATATTCCACGATGACAATACTCTACATTTGTTAGATAAGCAGCATTTTTCCCTTTAGATAATCTGCAGATGGCTTTACCACATTAAGTATTTTCCAACTAAGACATGCAGGCTTTATGTTGATTCTTTGGACTTGTCTACATCCAATTCAGAAAATGAGCCTCACTTGCAGAAAAAGGGGGGAAACTGGAATATTGTGCACATGGAAACACAGTCAGTGACACATGACAGCTGCTCCTGCTGATGGGTATGCATCCTCTGCTGGCTCAGCCCATGCAATATTGATACTGCCTGAACCATCCTCTTGCTTTTCCTCTGCTCCTTTCACCTCACACACATCACTCTCTCTTTCTTCCCTCCTCTCTGTCAGACTCTTTCTCTGACTACATAAGAGATGATTCAGCATTGTTTGGGAAGACATTTGCTCTAATGTCATTGCTACTGGTATTCCCCACAGCAGTTCAAGAACCATGTCTGGATTGAAATTAGGCTCATTGGGAGGCTGGTATAGTGGAACTCTAATGGCTTAACAAGTGCTGACGGCTGAGGTCCAGAGGTTAAGTGCCTCCAGCTGAAAATTGACCAGGGCATTAGTAAGATTGGTCGGAGCTCCGAAGTTATGTGTCCAGATGCTTGTGCACATTTGTTTGAGCGTATGTGTTCTTGCATATGTGAGCTGGGTTCTGTGAGTGTGCGATCAATCTGCATCTTGCTTTTGCTTCAGGGAAACCGGCTGACAAAAGTTGAAGAGTGCAACCCTGAAACTCTCATCTCAAACCAATTATAGGAAATGTGCGAGTCGAGCTACAACTTGCTAAGTGTTGCACATCCTTTCTGTCCGAGAGCTGCATGTTTGAATTACATTAGCTACTAATTCAACTGTACACACAACTTAGCAGTCATTAGAGATGCACTTCGCCTGAGTTTTCAGTCTTTGAGATGTTTTGGTTTTGCACCCACACCCCCGAGCAAGAAGCAGAAGAAGGGTCAAAACGGAGCACAAGCTAAATGCTGGAAGTTGGATTCATTTCAAAGTGTCATTCAGACATTTCAAAACAGGTTTGTTCACATGTGGGTGTTGTTTATGCATGTGTGCAAATGCATGGGTGTGTACAGTTTATAAGGGGGCAGGATTAGTGCATGTGGTGACAGTTTTCATTCACCTCACTTTGCCCCTTGCATAAGGTCTGTGTACTGTGATCCCGATGTATAGAGGAGCAACAATGAACTTGTAAGGGGTTTATTACAGCTGCATCACAAAAAACAATTGCAAACATGCAAATGTTTAAAGCAGAAAAGTGTTTTTAGACACGTTTTAGAGAGGCTGTAGTCCCCCCTATGTTTTATTTCAGCACATCTAAACATTGAGTTTCTTATTTCAAGAAATGTGCTAGATTTCAGCTTGTAGGTACAGTTGTTCACAGTGCTATAACTCCATGAAAAGTGTGAAAACCTGCTTTTCTACATTACATCTAATACCACATCATCTACATCATGATGCCCACTTGTGAATGAGTCTTGGGTGTTGTGATCTAAATCTACAATTTTGTGCTAGAAGAAGCACTAAGATCATAGGTGATTTTAGGAGTGCTCAGTGCCCAGGAGCCTCAGGAAAACCCTGAAAATGTGTTTGAATTGTTTTACCCAACAAAGTAATAAAACAAAGAGAAATTAACAAAATAGTCAAGAAATGTAACAAAAATGAACAAAATAATACAGAAATATTAAAGAAAAGGAACAAAAAGATAAAAGAAATTAATTAAGCCACAAAATTAACAAAACAGCACAAAAAATGAAAAACATAATATTAAACATTAACAATACTGATCAAATATGAACAAAAATGCATTTTAGAGAAAATAAACAAAAATGAATAAATGAGCAACAATATATTCAAAATCAAACAATTGGGACTAAATAATCCACTAAAATGAACATAAATTAACAAGACAATTAAGAAAACAAATGAATGAAAAGGGTTGAATGCTCTTAGCATATCAAATTTTTTAAAAATTTCTAATAAATCTCAAAATGCTATGTTTTTGTCTTGTGATGCACAATTATCTGGTTTGCATAAGACATCCTCTAAAGTTAATAAATTAATAAGTCAAATATTACTAGTTAAAAGTATTGCTGAAAAATATCTAGCATCAGCTCCTGCTTAATTCTGATCCTAGAATTGCCCAGGTTTAAAAGGAAACATGTTTTTCATAAATAAGTTTTATTCAGTTGCATTGCCCTGCATTATTGCAGCTAGATCTGTCTGTCTGTCTCTTTGTCTGTGCCTGTAACTCAACTTTATTGTCAAAATGTCAAAATCCTTTTATTTCAAGTTAATTAATGTTTTTTAGCTCCTAATCCTAGACAGAACTGTGGATCTTTAGGCTGTGACAAAACATGATTTTTTTAGGAGGAGGATTTTGGTCTCCAAAAGTAAAACTTTTTTTAAAAATAATTGCAAATATTTAGTCATCCAAATGATTAATTAATTAATCAAAAAATAAATTCTGATTAAATTTCTACCATATGTTGTCCTTGAAGATGGTGTATGGATATGACTGGATATGAAATTATGGGAAATATTTTATTTTCCAGAATTCTTCAACATTGGGGCCTTTTCTTACTCTTTTCTTATTTTCTCAGAATTTCTCAGAAACACAACTGTAGCCCTGGAGGAAAACACATGATGATGATCAGTTTCCAAAAGACAATTATTGAGAGTCGTGGATATGATCTAAGAGGATGAGAGTCTCCTACATTGATTGTCTTGTTTAAAGTCTAAACAGCTACTGTATACACAGTATGATCACTTTAGAGCTGGGTGATACACTCAGCAGCCATGGGTTGGACTCCTTTTGCCCTCAGAACCAGCTTAATTCTGTGTGGTATAGATTTAACATGGCGCTGGAAACATTGCTCAGAGATTTTGGTTCACTCAATTGCTGCAGATTTGCTGGCTGCATGTCCATGATGCAAATGTCTCATTTCAAATCATTACTCTGTGACCGTGTAGGTCATTGGAGAGCTTAATATCATGATGAAGAAACCAGTTTGAGATTATTTGAGCTTTTTGGTGTGGCATATTCTGATGGAAGTAACCATCAGATGATGGGTACACTGTGGTCATAAAGGGATGCACATGGTCAGCAACAATACTCAGGTAGGCCGTGGTGTTTAAACGATACACAGTTGGTACTAAGGGGACCAAAGTGTATCAGAAAATATACTCTACACCATTTCACCGCCAGTAGCAGCCTGAACCCTCGATACAAGACAGGATGGATCTGTACTTTCATGTTGTTTGTGTCAAATCCTGTCCCTAACATGTGAATGTTGTAGCAGAAATGTTTCTTTCAATTGATATCAATAACGATAATGATAAATGTCATGTTATTATTTTATTCAAGTTTAAAGGCAGAGTTGTGGAATCCAGATGATTATAAAAACAAGGTAAAAGATAGAAAAAGACTAAAAGGACTAAAAACGGCATAAAAAAGATGCAAAAAACTAAAAAAACATCAAAGATGCTAAAGATGTAAAATATGAAATATAGTAAAAGATGCAAATGATGAAAAAAGACAAATAGTTCAACATAACAATGTAAGTGTCAAAAATAATGTGAAAGGGAAGAAAAATTGCCTAAAAATGTAAAATATGAAAACAGTGCCATGACATGATGCAGCGAAAAGCAAATGATGTAAAAGGCAAAAATAGTGTGTATAATGACATGAAAGATGAGAATGTTGTTAAGATGGAAAAACAAAGAAAAACACAAATCAACATAAATGACAAAAATTATATATAAGATCCAATGAGATGAAAAATGACTATTACTTCTGATTTATGGTGTGATTTAATGTTGTGATGGCTAGTGTGCACAAAAATCTATTACCTTATGATCATGATTGAATTATAGTGATCAAATATACACTGATAAATCAGGATGAAATATCTCAATATAAAGTATAAATATATCATGATAATAATAATTATTGTTCTATTTCTCAGGTCTAGATTGATAGCAAATGTAAAATATGGTTTATCATGTTTGTGCACCTTAAAGTGATGCAAAAAACCCCCCTGTTTCTTTGTGTTTTGTAAGACTTCCTGTTTTAAAAAGCAAACCGCTGAAGATTTAGATGTTATCAGGCACGTGCCATCTATTAATTCACGTCAGAGGTTTCCCCACAAGGTTGCAGGTGCCTTTTGAAGAACATAATTGAATACCAGAGGCTTGAATGTGAATGGGCCATGACACCATCAAGGGCAAGAGTGAGATGTACGTTTGTGTGTTTGAATGCACACCTTCACACACACACACACACACACACACACACACACACACACACACACACACACACGTGCCAGCTGACTCAGAGGTGCCTGCGGGGACACTTGACGTTTTCTCGAGCTCCTCTGTCTTGTCGGCAGCATTCCACACACACCTGAATCTCAGCACCTGATGATTTACCTCAAGTGTCCTGCCTTCACTAATACGCGTCCACCAACACACACTCACTAAAACCTACCCTTTAAACCTGTGTTAATAAGTATTTTTAAAAATACTCGGCAGGTAAACGTTTCCGTCAGTGTCCAGATCAGTAAGGTGGATCATGACTCCTGTGTTGCTCAATAGTGGCGTAAACAAACTGTTATACTAATGGAGTGGATAGGAGGAAACATCGGGATACAAGCAGAAAGTGACTTGCCAGGGGAAAAGTGTAAAATTTACAGGAATGGCCATGTGAAAATCCCATATGGCACCCATTTTTCAAGATGGCTGCCACTACATTTACATTTAACATCCAATATCTCAGGGGACGTTTGAAAGAATGTTGCAAAATTTTACATTTTCTCAAATAGAGGCAAAGATAGAAAGTCTACGATCCACCACTTCCTGCTGTCTCTCTATTGGGTTACGTGACCTAACTTCATAAAATAAAATACATTACAATCAGCTGCGAGTGAGAAACAATATTGTCTGACTGAATGATGCCACCATTTACACATTCTACAATTCTACAAATTGAGAGAGTTCCACTGTCCTGCACACAGTAAAATGTAGTTTTGTGTGAGTATGCTCAGTGGACATTTCAATCTCACGTAATGTATGTCACAACACCATCATGGCAACTATCTTTTAAGGTAAATTTAACCTCTTTGAGAATAAAACAGTGAAAGAGGTGAAAATAATTATAGGTCTGTTCATGTTGAGCTGCAGAGACTCTTCAGAAGGTCTCAACAGAGAGAGACACAGTTATAATGACATCCCGTACACGACTTCCTGTTTGTAATCTTTATAATTATGAATTTTAACAATGTTATGTCTCAATAGTTTTACAACAACCCCTCCTTGAATACCACCTTATTGTGGTAGAGAGGTTTGTGTGCCTGAGTGATCATAGGAGCTATGTTGTCAGGGGCAATTCACCCCTGGTAGGGTCTCCCAAGTCAAATTGGTCCTAGGTAACAGGTCAGAATAAAGGCCCATTTATACTCTACACAAGTGTGTTGTGTATCAAACGTTGTCGAACTTTGCTGGCATTTATACTCCAATGCATACTTTACGTTAGCATGGATGTACACAATACATCTACTAGCAGGGAGTGTGGAGTTCAGACTGTCCTCTAGTGTGGAGTTACATTGGATTTCTGTCTGAAAATACTAAGTGAAAATTTTTTTGTCGTGAGCCATTATGCTCTCAAACATTTTATTTGGACCCTCTATTAAGTGATCTGGTCCACTTTCGACTTTTTGCTTTGCTTTTTGCTTTTATTAAGTTATTACAGCAAATAATCCAACATGTCGCTGCTGTGCTGGGGTTTGATTGCATGTTGCTATGGTAACTAGCGTCACCGGTGGAGTTGGACTGTCATATCTTCTATTTATTCAATATGGACATAGTTTTACCTGAGATACACTTGACTGCAGTTGTGGGTAACAACACTGTAATATGACTTTGTTTAACACTGGTGAAGTTTTAGTGCGTCCGTTGGCTAGCAGTTAGTTAGCTTTCCCTACAATCTGCTGGCACTGCTGCTGTATGTCCAAATATTGGTTGCATCCTGTTTTTGGCTCCAAGATGTAGTCCAAGATGACACTAATATATACGGTCTATGGCACAGACTCTCCTCAAAAAGTTGAGGCATTTCTGTTAATCTTTCAGTGTTTATGCTGCATTCTGTTGCGTTCTGCTCTTTTTCTTCTTCTATTTTTACGCCACATGAGCTGTACTGCGCTAGAGTGCCTCCATAATTTCTGGTGGCACCGCACCATTTTCTATGTTGAGGACAAATCCATAAGCCCCTCAAAAATGTACCAAATTTGTAATGTAATGCACGCTGAGACTGGAGGGAACGACCCCTCTGCGTAAGTATGCCGACTTAGCGTAGAGTATAAATGGGCCTTAAGAGTGATTCAGAAGACCCTTATGACTATGTCTTCCTGTTGGCCCACCACCTGCAGGAAGGGTCATGAGTGTCTAGTGCTGTGTGGTTTGGATTGCAGCTGAAAGCGGGGTCCTGGGAGGTCCAATCCCTGGTTGCCAAAACTAGCTCCAACTGGAAGAAAGCCCTGAGGCAGACCCAGGACATGCTAGAGAGAGTATGTCTTTCGGCTGGCCTGGGAATACCCAAGGGACTCCAGAGGAGTTGGATGAGGTGGCTGGGGAGAGGGAATTCTAAGCTTCCCTGTTCAGGCTGTTGCCTTCGTGACCCTGACAAGGATAAGCAGAAGATGATGGATGAATGGATGGAGTTTTGCAACAAACTGCATCTTTATTGAATTACATGTTGCAAAATTTTGTTTTAGCTCGAAGGAGCGGGGCATGAAGTTTCTCTTACTGTAAAATTTGGGCTATAAAATGCACCTGATTGTAAGACTTTGTCCATACATAAGCCGCGTCTGATTATAAGCCATTAATTTTCATGTTGCAACATGGAATATTCACAGAGAAAAATACACCAAATGATTTTTAAAAACTTTTAATTAAATAGAAGTTATTTTTCTGAACAGTAGCTGTGGCATGGCTGGTTGGAGGCGTTCTTTTGTCTGGATGCTGTGCAGCTTAAAACACAAGTGAATTTCATGGTGGACGATTAACCTTTCTTGTTAACAGTCCTAGTGAGAGGCAGGTCAAATGTTAAAGGTACATCCATATTTATGATGTCATCTGGTCCCATGAGTGATTTTGCTGAAGTTTGTAACTTTTTCCTTGTAGTCGGGAGGGAGTTGCTGACACGGAGTTGTCTGTGCCCTGAGGACAGGGCTTTCATCTCATAAATATTAGACCAAGATGGTCCACATCTAATGTATTTTATCTTCTTTTGAGTAGTGATTGTTTTTGCTTTCAGTTGGCTCTGCATGGTGGAAGCTCCTCAGTCGTCTGCTCTCTGTGTGTTCACCCGGTCTTCAAGAATGTTTTCAAGTTCTGCCATCTGTTTTTCAAACTGCAGAAAGATTTTGTCGTCTTTTTGCATTGAGTCAGTTTTTCACGCTGCCGTTTGTTCCAATTAAGACACAATTGCATGTAGCTGCAGGAGTTTTAACCAGACACTGTGGCATACAGCACTTCCTTATACAAAGTGCCGTGGGCTGTGCATGTGTGTGGCGCCCGTCCAGCTTTTAAGCCACAGGGTTAAAACCGCAAGAAAAAAGTATCCACTTATACGCCGAATTTTACTTCATTTTCTACCCCTTAATCCTCATTGCAAATCATCCTCACCTCCATTTGAATGCTTGTGCCAAATTCTGTCAAATCTTTCCTGAGATGCTGCACTAGAAATGCAGCCATCTTGAAAAATGGCCAGCATACCAGATATTTACTATGTGTCCTGTTTGGAAGATTCCTTGGAGAGCCACTGTGCCATAGTTTGTATCTTAATTACTATTTGCTTGATTTTGCTGAAAATAAGGTTTAAGTACTCCACTATATACTAACCCCCCCCCCCTTTTGTGAGCCACTGGTGAACAGATGCAGTCTGACCTGTAGTTTCTCAGTGTACTGTTGTACACAATGACAGATATAGAGCACAGCACAAGAAACAGTGACCTCTGGAATTAATCGTTTAAAAATACAGTCACTAGTCTGCTGTGTGACGCCTTTGGGTGTTGGTGACCTCAGGGTCTAACAGAAATCACTTATTTTATCAGAGTGTTGAAGACTATAAGAACTGGTGTGGAAGAAGAACACATTCATCCTGATCATGATGTAACGTGAAAGACATCATGAACTCAAAGGTCTCACATAAATAAAGACATTAAAACACATCCAGACTCAGGCACGTTCACTCCTCTACTTCTATAGAAAATGCATTGACACACAAATCCCTTTTCTTGTCAGTGGCTAAGATAACAGGTGTGCTATATGCTAGATTTTTGATTGATTGATTGATTAGACATAATCCAACTCTAACTGCTTTGTGTGTGACTTTCGCGTCCTTATGTGACGTGAGAAAAATAAATCAATATGTGTAGTAGGTGTTGGGTCAAAGTAGGGCACAAGGAAATGGTTAAAAGTGTGTTTAAATACAGTATGTAAAATTAAAAATAGTCTGTTAGAGATTCTACTTGCAAATGAATTACAAGTAGTCGAGTTTTTAGTGGCGTGAAGCCAAAACAAACTGTGCAACATTTATTTCACAAGAACGTACAATGCAGAAAAGGAAATGTTTGCATTGGTGCATAAGAGGCAGCTGAAATCTGCATTATCTTTTTTTGTCTGTTCTATAAATCATCCCACAGTCTTCTCTGCAAGAGCCTGACACCCTCAGCTGGGAAAAAATGGTTCAGTCTGCTCCAAAATAAATCCAGGGGGATGGCATGCAGGAAAGGAAAAGCTTCCTACTTGGGGAATTTTGCTTATTTTGCCCTTTTATTGTTTTTACTAGTGAGATTCTGACTATTTGAGTGGTTTTTAAAATAGAGCTGGGCAATAATCTGGTAACTATAGATATTGTGACACATATTTTAGATTGTGACATTTAGTTATGATGGTTTATTGTGACTAAAATGTTTCTTCTGCTTAATAATTGACATTTCTTAATTTAATTTTTAATTAGATTTGATTTTGTCATTCTGGCTATAGCATTAATTAGAAATAAATTAAATTAACAAAATTTAAAAAATCATGAAGTCAAAAAAATGCTTTGTGTCTTTTTGATTCTTTTAAGTTGTGGTCATCATTTTTGTATCTTTTTACATCCTGTGTGATATTTTGGTCTGTTTTGATCTTTTACATTTTTATGTCTTTTGTCATTTTTGTTATTTTGTGTAATTTACATAATTTTTATGTTTTGTGTGCTTTTGTATTTTTGTGTCACTTTTGTATCATCACCATCATCTTTTTACATGTTTTACATCATATTTTGTCTTTTTTATTTTTACGTAATGTGGTATTTTGTTTTACATTGCTTTAGCCTTCATCACTATCATTTTATTTTTTTAATATTCAGAACTTTCTGTCAGGACCAAAGTACACGACAAATTTTATTGTAGTGGTTTTCTAATGTGGTTTTCTTTTGGGAAAGAAATTAACTTTAATTTCGATAAAAGTGATTTTGGTTAATGTCACACATGCCTCTCTGATTTCATATGATCTCTGGTTATTGTCAGGTCGGGACTGTGGCCAACGAGGACGTTTGTCTCTCAGGCCAGAACATGACCAGTGGAGAATGCTGCAAGCGGTGCCCACCCGGCGAGGGTGTCATCAAGTCATGTGATGACGAACAGACCGTCTGTGCCCCCTGTATTGACAGTGAGTAAGAATATAATAACAATAAAAGTTTTCATTCTATGCATTACTTCTACAAGTACTGTCCTTTTCTGACAAATCCCTGTTTGTATTGAATGTCACTGCATGATTTTACAGAACAGTACACTGCCACACAACGACATGCCAGTCCAAATTGAGTTAAACTAGACATTGTGACATCTGATTTATTTTGCAAAAAAATGTCTTAATTCAATCATGTTTCATTTCAGAGAAAACAAGGCCCCAAATTCACAGAATGTTAAAAAAAACCCCAAAAAGTCAAGATAAACAGGAGTAGGTCAGTTAGCGTTCTAACTGAAAAAAAGCAAAGTTTTGGAGAAAAAGAACAAAATGAGCAAAATACAGAACAAAATAACCAAGAAACTGGACAAAATGAACAAAATAACAATCAAAATGAATAAAAAATGAACTGAACCAACAGAAAAATTAAGGGAAATAAACAAAAAAATAAAAAAACAAAGTTGTCATGAAATAGGAACAAAGTTAAACATATAAGATGAAAATGAAAAGAAAAAAATACAAAATTAAAAAAATAGGAATAAAATTAAAAAAAATACACTGATTCAAAAAGCAAGCAATTTGAAGGACATTAAAAAATATTTAAGGAGGAAAAACTCAAGGAATTAATCAAGGTAATCCCAGTTTCTGTATTTTGCCTTTGTATGGCGCTACAGCCATGGGTGTGTTGAAAAAATAGAAACGGCACTCAAGTAAAAGTATTGTTACTTCATCATTATAATGACTCGAGTAGAAGCAGAAGTACTCATAAACATAAGAACTAGTAAAAGAGAAGAGTATTTTATAACAAACTACAAGTAGAGAGTAACTTCTCTACAATTTATTAGAGCCTTGTCTATTGCATTCAGACCATAGACTGTATATATTAATCATAGACTGTATATATAACTGGACAAAGTGACCGTGACGTCACCCATTAGTTTCTGAGCAGCTGTTTTGAGGCCAATCAGGTTGTCACCTCCTGGCTTCCACTCGGGAGCCAAAAACAGGATGTGACCATATTTGGACAAACGGAAATGGAGCTAACTGAATGTTCAGGGCAGGGGACTCATGGGAAAGCTAACATTAGCTGTTAGCTTACTGATGTGGTAAAACTTCACAACGCAGTGTCAAACAAAGTCATATTACAGTATTATTAGTGTAAACACTTACCCACAGCTGCAGTCGAGTGTATCTCATGTATAACTATGAACATATTGAATAAATAGAAGATACAAAGGTCTGAATCGGTCCAACTTCACTAGCGAGTTGAGTTACCATAGCAACATGTCAATCAAACCCCAGCATGGCAGTGATTTGTTGGATTATTTGCAGTGATGTCTTAATAAAGGAGCAAAAAAAAATAAAGATGGACCACCACATGTTTGAGACCACAATGACTCATGACAAAAATGTATTTGCTAAGTATTTTCAGATAGAATCCAATGTATGTCTATGGGAAAAAGGCTTCTTGGAGCCGCGTGAACGGTTCCCCAGCAGCCAAGCGGCAGCGTAACAATTTAAAGTTACTTCTGCATCAGCCTCACTGAACAGCCCGAGTCATTGCTCACTGATTCAGACAAACATTCTGATCATTTTTTGTTTCTTCCTCAATTATTTTGTTCATTTTCTTGCTTATCTTGTTGATTTTTATGAATATTTTTTCATTAATTTTTTTTAACTTACTTGATTATTTTGTTATTTTTACCACAACTGTTGCTCAACTGGTTCACTTTTACTCATATTCTTGCACATTTGGTTTTTGCTGACTTTTAGTTGCTTATTTGGTTCATTTTTTAAATACATTTTTCAGGATTTGACTCAGTTTGTTCACGCTTACTCATTTTGTGGTATGTTTTGTGTTTTGATCACTTTTTGTGTTCATTTCTTTTTAACTTACAGTGGTCCCTCGTTTATCGTGGGGGTTGCGTTCTAAAAATAACCCGCGATAGGCGAAATCCGCGAAGTAGATTCCTATGGAAAATCTCTCTCAGGCTAATGCATGATTCGCACAACGCCCATACATTTGTTTGAGAAACAAAAAAAAAAAAACAAACGCTGTCCTACAAAAAAAAAAACACGATGGCCTCCAGAAACAACTAATTTAATTTCAATGATCAACCTACGAAGCTGGACACACAAGAAACCACCAACAGTGACCCACGCGTCACAGCCCCCGAGACCGCGCCCCCTACCCCCCGCCGCAGCTCCGCCACGGCTTATTCTGTCAATAAAAACTGTCTATTTTGTACAGTTTTTAAATAATGCATTTGATTATTTTGCACATTTTTAAACATTTTTGACTCAAATCAAATACTCTCAGATGTGCATTTATTTGAAAAAACTAGTCAAGTACACGTAAAGGAGTACATTTACTACCCGCCTCTGACTACACTATAAGTAAAATGTGGACCCAAAGTCATGTTATTGGTCAATAACACAATGATTAAATCCGGACATGTTTTTTAATAGATCTTAGTAAAATGTGTCTCATTTAAGTAGTCCATAATCACTCCTTTAAGTTGTTAAAATAGGTTATAATATAGAACTTTCATGTTAGCTTTAACAGCATTAACCAGCTGTGTGACAAATGTCAGGAAACCAGAAATAACTGTAAATACAAAGCCAAAAGTCAAATAGCATTGGCTTATTCAGCCACATGTTTGGAAATAAACTAACTCCCACTCTTAATGTGTACTCAGCATTGCTGCCCCACTCAGCCCTGACCATATAGGGAAAGTCGCTGTGTCGATCAGAAAGACTGTATGAGGACAGCGATATTGAGAGAAAACAAGAGCGGGACTTTTTCCAAATGTGGTTGCAGAAAGAAGATATTTAGCAAACCAGGCAAGATGTATGTCATTGTGATTAAGATACTGAGCAGTGTACTCAGTAAACATGGCTAAATAGCTCTCAAGGATATTTAAGGTCCACGTGCACCTCTATGTAAGCGGAGAGAACAGGATCTGTGAGGTCAAAGGTCAGGCTGCAGAGGCCAAAGTTGGGCTGCAGCCATGTTCCTTCACTGTTCCCAGAGTTCTTGCTTTCTTGCAACCAGGAAATAGTCGTAGTAGCAAATCTCCACGGGTCAGTGAAGAATGTGAAAGTCCATGTGAGAAGAAGAGCTGCAGTCAGAAAATGATTCAGATTCAGGTCATGAGAGAAGTCACTGACATCAACATGATTTATTTATGCTTTTGGAGAACTTTCTTAGAACTGAAGATATATTTTTTCCACATATATTCTTTTCTCATACAAAAGTCTGCACATATTTTCTGTATATTTATGTGACAATCCCATATTTTAAGCTGGCATAATTTTCAATAATTTTTTTGCAGTTATTGCACAAGTGTTACACGGTTATAAATTTCAGTCCCAGGGAGCTTGTTCTGCTCAGACATGAACAAACATACTGTCAGGCTCTCAGAGCTGTCATAAGGCCAAACAGGCTCTGCACTAACTCATGGAATAACAAATGCAAAGTTGAAAGCCCTCCATCAGATAGCATCACAACTCAGCAATATTTAAAGAACACAACAAACCTATTGATTTTATCTGTAATGCAGTCTGATAGAGCTGAAGTGCAAGTGCGTTTTAACATGTTTTAAAGCATCAGACATCAGTTTAGTTATTTCTTTGACTCAAGAGTGTTTGGATTCTTCAGTCGGTTTCAGCATTACTTCTCATACGTGTTTGCAAACCAACCATATACAGTATAATTTAATGTGCACAAGCATCCATTTAAGAGACAGACTGTGATTTCTAGACAGCGTTCAGAGTTCATTTTGTACACATGGCTGATTGGCTGAGCTGGCTCATGTGCTAAAAAGGAGGACCAGCAAAAACACACAGAGGAGGTGGAGGAGACGGGATGAATGAACAGATAAGAGGAGATGAAGCAGAGCAAGTACAGCTGGAACAGAGACGAGGTGAACTTCTGGGCCAGTGGCTAATTGTTCATCCTCACACATACAAACATGTACAAACATGTCAGGATAAACACTCATTTCATCACACAGGAGCAGGTAGAGAAAACTTGACATCCTCTTCACTTAAGGTCTTCAAGCGCACAAAGCTTCTTCCCACGCAACACACACTCGTCTTGCTCTGTGTGCAGCAGCCAGAGCGGATAAAGACAGGGATCCTTTTATGGTTGCTGAAAACAAAGCATAGGATTGAATGTTAGACCAGAGGCAAAAGCACCGTTATGATATGATATGCTGAGCCAGGACGAGACCGTCTGTATCCACCTCCCACCCCCCCATTCCCACCCCCTCTTCCATGCTGCAGGCCAGCGTTATTAATGTATTGACTTGCATTATTGATGCATGGCATTATGATAATGGCTCTGAGAGCACTCGTGGGGAGGGGAGATGGGGCTCAGTGTGTGTCTGTTTGGAGAGAGATGGGACAGTGTTCGAGAAGATAATGGGGTGAGTGGACAGCAACAGGTCAACAGGCAAGGAAAGGACAGCACAGGGGCATAATTAAACAAAAATCTAGCTTAACACTGAAATGTACTAGAGGACTCATCATATTCTCAAATGTCACTGTGTGCCTCCTTTCATCTGTCTCTCTCTTTCAGTATTTATCTGTCCACATCTTTCTTTTAATCTCAGTGTCATCAGAGCATTCATCGTGGTTGGTGGGCCAGTTATCCAGACTGAACATTCGATATGAGACACAGAGTCTCAATAAGTCTGTGTGGAGAGCGTATGCCAGAACCCTATTGTTTGCTGCCACAGGGTTTAGTTTTAAGCCATTTGCAAGCCATTATCCCAATTTATTTTGGCTCCTGCTCCACATATGTGACTATTTACTGTTTATTTTGGAGTTCTCTGATATTCAAATTCTTCCTGTTTGAGATTGTGTAGGAAGATTTAAAGAAGTATTTCTTAGTCTTGTGTAACATTTTGTTGACCCACATCATTTATTTAACATAGAGTGAATCCATTATAAAGGTATTACATTCAGTTGCAGTTTCTCATAATAACTAAAATATGTGTTGTGCCCAGTGCGGATGTGTGTAGATAAGGCATAATGATAATGATAATAAGGTTGTGATGACAGTTTACTCTCCTGTTTTATTCCTGCCCCCCCCCCCCCCACACCCACACACACACACACACACACAGCTCTTAGAAATGGATTTGTTGCATAATTTAGTGTGTTTCCCATTCTCTATACAGCCGAAATACAATTCCATACAACAACATGCAATACCTATGCAGTTATATTCACCATCGTCCATCTTTCAATTTCTGAAACATTCTGTATGTGATTTATAATAGTTCATCCTCTAAAAAAATTAAACTGCCTCAGGATGCATGATCATGAATGATCTCCTTTTTCATTTAGTTTAGGTTCTATTTTTCTCATGCTTTGATTTCCACTGTGAGACAAAAACGTTTTGATAAACTCCCAGGTTATTGTGACTGGAAAGCTGAAACCTGATTTTGTCTTAAGTTAAGAACATTGCCAAGGAAAACATTTCCACTTTCTGACACTGAGCTTTGACAGAGAAGAAACTGGAATATCGCCTATTATCTTCAAAACAGCACTGCAAAAGACTCAATCATCCGTCCATCTAATGAAATATAGGAACGGTCAGACAGATGATCAATAGTAAACACCAAATACTATGTTCAGTAAGTCAACTGTACATTGTGTCTTGATATGACACAATGTTATTTTTTAAAATAACAATCAGTAATATATTTGCTACCGGTGGAAATAGGATTTTTTTGTTTCGACCTTTGGAAGCTCAATGCAGGGGAAAAATAACTAATTTAACTAATTTACTTTTTCTAAAGAGAGTAGAGTATGGCATAAAGTCACACAAAGTAATCTTCAGATCTATAAACAGAATACTGAATGGAAAATGACAAAAAAGCCACTGTAGTAGACAACAGTGCACACGACTCTGACCTCTACACCACACATTCTGCCTGGAGGCATTGAGATGAATGGACTAAAAGCCACACAAAACCACAAGATCAACCCCTTTGATATAAAAAACTTGAATGCCCATTTTCTTCTTTGTTTTTTCAGGTGAGACCTTTTCAGAAAGCTACAGTCACACAGAAGAATGTCAGCGATGCACACAGTGTACAGGTCTCCTCCGCATGGACACACCCTGCACTGACGCCAACGACGCCATCTGTGTGTGCAACTACGAATATTACCTGAACACCATCACCAATCACTGTGAGCCTTGCACTAAGTGTCCTGAAGGTTACGGCATGCTGCTCAGCTGTGAGCATCACCATGACACAAAGTGTGAGAAGTGCACGCACGGGGACACGTACTCAGACCAGGAGAGTTCTCGAGATCCCTGCATCCCCTGCAGCACCTGTGATGATGTGGAGGTGGTACAAGCATGCACGCCTATCTCCGATACCGTTTGTCAGGGTAAGACAAATCTCTCACAGAGGCTTATAGTGATGTGTACTTCAAGTCCTTTGGTTTACATGTACCCACGAAGGCCTGTGATATAAACAATATTTTGGCACATGTGTAGGAGTGTAAACTGTTTATATTAGTGACCAAATACCTGTGATGTCATCCAGTATTGTTGTTTCTGAAATGTCATTTTGATGCCAGTCAGATTGTTTTGGAGCCTTTTTGCAGCCAGATGCAGCAAGTGATCATATTTGGAAAAAAGGTGGAGAAATGCTCATTGCAAGATGTGCCATCTGGTTATTGGATAAACTACTGCTGAATGTTAGCTCACTGACTTGGTTAAACTTCCTCAAGCATTGCCTCACAAAGTAATTTCATGGTCTTGCTAGTGTAACCTCCAAATCACCAGCACAGTTGAGTTGTGCTGTATGTCAGGGAATATTTATTAGTTAAATACTAGCTGACTTTGCAGAACTGTCATGCAGACCTATCAATCTGAAAACAGAGAAGATGTAAAGATGGATCCCCATATATTAGAGTCCAAATAAAATAACCGAGCCCATGATGTCTCATGTCAAAACTTTACTCACTTAATATTTCATGATAGAAGTCCAGTGTTTCTCTATAGATGCATTTCCGCTGTAGCAACTTCGGGGCACAAAGGGGGAATGGCGAATTTACAGGAACATCCTCTCACTCACCCTCTTGGCTGCTGTGGCTTCACTACACATTTGGACCCACCGCCGATGTAATCAATTGCGATCCTTGCATAATTGTTGCGCAAAATCCTTGCTAATGAAGAATGCAAGCAGCGCCTGCACCTCTGTGTCAGTCCACTTATTATACATTATTGTTTTGATTGTAATATCTAGCAATAGTCCCAAATCTTACTACAGTGGTACTTCGCTGTATGAACGCTTCCCTCTACAAAATATTCACTGTACAAAAAATATTTGGCCAAAAATGCGTCCCGGTGTTCGCATAAAACTTTGCGGTACGAAAGAGATAAACCCGACTTAACAGGTGCATTACCGCCACCTACCGGACTGGAGGGTGGTTCAGTAGCTGGAAGTCAACTATTGCCCACTTGAAAGTGATGTAAACAGTCAACACAATAATAGGTGATAGGCCGAATGCTAACCGCTAGTCCCTTCTACAGAGCTTTTCCCTAACAGTGCTGTGGCCTGGGTAACTCCATCTGTTGTTTACAAACATTCTTCCGTGCACGGATGAAGCTGGAGACCGGCAGGCCCAGCTTTGTGTTGTTAGCTTGGGAGCTGTGGCTAAGCTAAATCGGTCAGTGGCTGACTTTGGTTGCTGTTTTGCTAGACGGTTAACCGAGAGGGAGCTAACAACAATATCTTTTCTTGGTAAGCTTACGGCTAGTGTTCTTAGCTATCAACAAAGCTCCAGAGCTAATAACAACAACGCCATTGCTTGGCGTGCTTAATTATTTAAAATAATTCTCAAAAAAAGTGCCAATAGTCAAAACGTGAGTTTCTTTAAAGAGTGTTTGGCTGTCTGATTTTATATTTACAATATATTTTCATACACTAATAAATAATACTAAAAAGTGGTATTACTACTAACAATAAATAACTACTAGTAAAGAGCCTTATAAATGTGTTATAAGTTACAAATCAGTTTAAAGTTGCACATAAGTTTGGAGGAAAATATTTGGACAAGTGTTTGCTTCATAAATCTGTCTTCTCTGACTGCAGTTGCATGTGACCATTGTATACTAGATGATAGCAATAGATATAAATCCCTAATTTGGATTTATCTCGACTACATTTAACAACAGGGAGTGTGACATAACACAAATTCTGGAACATTGTAAATCTCCAGGAATTAATTTTCTGAAAGCATAATAATGCACAGTGGAAATAGGAGCAGAAAACATGACAAATTTATAGTTATAGTGATAACAATAAAACATTACCTGATTAGTAATGGGTTTTACTATTACTGAACAGAACCTCTAGAGTTGCCATATTTAAATTGTGTTCCACTACAAGCAACAAACAAGACTATTTTTCAAAATGCTTGGCAGCTTAAATTCCTGTAAGCTATAGATTTTCAACCCATCACATCCTCACATACAAGAAAAGAACATTGCTGAGCATCTGCAAAACAACACTCACACAGCGTGTTTTGGATTACTGGAAACTTTGGGTCACAAAACAAAATATTTATGTTGAGTTTTACAAACAGTTTTATGAGCACCCTTCACGAAATCACAACTTCCTCCTGCATATTGTAGTGATAGCAGAAATCTAAAGGAAATTAAGCTAGCACTATTGAATTATCACAATATTAACCCTGTTCAAAATGTCCAAGATTTCTAACTTGAAACTGAATGTAATGATGTAACCAAGGCATTCACGATGTTGCACAGTTAGAGAGAAGAAAAGTGAAATTCCTCCATCAAGACAGTTGTTCACAAATTGTTTTAATTTTATGCAAATGGATTTAGGCTGACTCTACCTAAACACGGGGGAGGCTTTTTATGGTCTTCAGTGCAGAGCCAGTAAAGTTGAAGGATGGGATTCCTCTGCCAGGGTCATAACGGAGGATATTTATATGAGTGCACATTGACTCTCCACCACTGTACAGACAGTGCTACACCCTGCACATCTACATTGTCAGCCACATAATCGGATCATCTCAATGTGACACTACACACATTGTTGGGATACCGTCCTAAATGCCATGCCAAGCTTGCCACATTGTCTGTATGGACTCATCCCATCCAAAGATACAAAGACCAAACTCTTTCTGAGGACTGAGGGTTTAGAAGAAGGTCATATCTCTGAATTTCCTTTATTTCATTGCACCCTGTGGGTATCACACTCCAAATCACAAATTCTTTATGCCTGCAGTCAGTGCTCATTCCAATGACCTGATGCCTTGCAGATTAAATCAACGCTTTTGTGAGATGACAATAAAAGGAGACTGTTGATCAGCTATGCAGCCTGTTGGCGCAGCCGTTTGAAGGATGTTGTTATCACAGTGGTTAGGACAGAATGAGTTGCGAGTTAAAGGGAGTCTTTTGTGCCTCTTTCATGGTCTCGTTTGGCCTGTGAGGGCTTTCAGTTCTGCCTGTGGGGTTTCTGAAAGGAGCTAATGACTAAAACAGAAACAGAATCTGATGTACATTAATCCTTCATATACTTTTCACCACTTTATAGTCAGGCCCCAAGATAGCTCCTGTCAGACATAATTTCTGGCAGATCAGCTATTTATTACATAATTTTCTAATTCATTTCATGAAGAACTAATTAATTTAGCTTTTGTACAATTGATGAAATTGGAATAAACCTTCAAATAACAAATAGTTGGAACAGTGTACAAAATGCAGTACTATTCAAGCTGACCGGGCTTAAAATAAAATTTAATTTAACAAAGGCCAAACTGTGATTGTCTTTTCAAGATACGTATTAACAGTCAGTTAGGGGCTTTTCAACACAAAAAACAGTCCAGGCACTAAAGAGAAAAAGTAGAAAAAGCCATTATTTTTATTTATGGCTAAATAATTTTAAAATCCAAAAGTCAAAATGTTTCACTCTTCAAAAGGGGTACAAAAAATATAAATGCAACCTTTTTTAATGTTCCCTTGCTTGTGTTTTGACATTGTTCTTTTGGAATACC
The DNA here is from genome assembly GCA_029823295.1 of Pseudamia nigra. Lineage (NCBI taxonomy): Eukaryota > Metazoa > Chordata > Actinopteri > Kurtiformes > Apogonidae > Pseudamia > Pseudamia nigra. Next base: position 21,490 of record JAQQAE010000982.1, read on the forward strand.
TGGATCTCTTTTCTTTTTTCTGCATGAAATATGTTGTCTTCATACTGTCAGCAGTGAATATGTCAAAGTAATTTTTAATGCATTGTTTTTATTTCCATGCAGCAGCTATTCATCATTTGAGGTTTTATTAGGAAATTAGTTTTCTGACATATATATAGCTTTATATGTTTTATCATCTCTAGAAACCTAATTTTAATCATATTTGAGTAGTATGTCAAAATGGCCAGTAAGAGCAGACTTCATAGAGATGATGTAATATAAATAAAACTGCCTAGTTTTATTACAATATGGGAGAATTCTGGAAATATATGGTTATTTGATAAGCAAATGTTGGCACAACATATATTGATGTCATTTCTACTAAGTGGCCCTGCAGCTTCCATTGAAGATGAAGCCTTAATGTAGCTTGAAACAACTTGTGTCCTCAAGGAGAAGGGTACACAGATGATTCAGCCAAGATCAAGATATGAGAAGCCAGAACTCAAATCCTAAAACATCCTTTAGATAACCAACACTGTATACTTCATGATGAATGTGAATTTGCTATATTTCCAGCCATGATGGCTCACAGCCCAGTATTGATGGGGTTCATCATCGTATGTTACTCCCCACCATAACCCAATCATGTGCTCGTTATTTCTAATGTAATCTTTTTACCAAAGCCTAAGCGTTATCAGGATTTACAAATCATTTACAAAGCACTGCCAGACGTCCATATCCATTAGTGTTGTGGAGCCAGGCGACGCAGGCCTGAAGGCTAAACAGTGAGGAGGGAGAGAACACGCAGAAGGCCAAGGCCAATAGAAAGACAAGTTGTAACTTGAGACGTCAGAGACATACGAGGAGGGACACAAACATCATCTTGACTGCATTTCAGTTTATCTTTACAAAGAACACTGGATTTACTCTTGTTACCGTTTGGCATATTTAGGCTAGGACCACTTTATATGGAGGCATGTTCCACTGACATGTGAAGTGAAAATCCAATTTTGGTTCACATAACTATGGGATCTGCAGTTTGGTTTAGTCTTACACGAGGAAAAACTCACTTTCTTCATCCCTCTCTATGAAGATAAAACATGGTATAGACCCACAGAGTTGAAGGTTTGAAGCTAAGATGCTTATCTGAAGAAGTGTGATATGACTACCACTCTTCTGTAGGCTGCCAGACAAGGCCAAAGGTTGAAGGTCATGGGAAGCGTGTACTTGCAGGGAGTCTTTGGAGAAAGATCAAGCAGTGTAAGTTTCCCCTGGGGATGTTCACTAAGCAGCATGGCATAATCCTCACAATCCTTTCACAGGTCACAACAACACTAGGCTAAGAGAAGTTGATTAAACCTCTTATTAAATAGTTCTTGAAAGTGACATGTATTGTGTTATGATAAGATGGGGGTGTAATTGACCCCTATTACACAGGCAGAGGTTTGCTTGGAAAAGCTAAGAGTGGGTATAACACTGCCATGAATTATGGCTACTAATAGGATTGGTAATGCTCTCTGAGCCGAGAGGTAACAACCACAGCATGAAGGTGAAGCCACCATGTAATATCTCTGATTGCCATAGCTGATGGCTCCAAAAACCCTTGTTCTGGCTGATTTTCATTTTTTCATTTGGTCTCATTTGTTTATTTTGAGCCTCTAATTAGTGTTTCTGGGCTTCATCTTTAAATTACTGCTCCATTAACATGACTTTTGGATGAATAGATTGATTGACAGGTGTGATTGACAGCTAAGCCACCTACTGAATCAGATATCTGGAGTGTCTGCTTACATAAAGCATAGGAGCTTGCATAAGACTTAAAACAAGCCCTTAATCCCTTTGGTACTGTGAAAGGAAATTGAATTTTCACTTCACATATGAGCAGAGTATGTATTTGTATAAAGGGGTCCTAACTTCTCATAAGAGAAAGTTCATTCATGGCTTGAACTCTGATATAATCCAAAGGATTGCAACAGAAAATCCGGAAGGTTTAGGGTTTGCCAGTGTAGTCATGTCCCTCTACTTAGAGTTAACTTATGTCTCTAATGTCTGAAGTTACATCGTATCTTTCCTGGGTCAGATTTTGGGAGTTTTTGGACCCTCTACTCTTACCTCACTCCCAGCATTTCTTCCAATATGGTCATTTCTAGCTACAAAAATGCAAAAACTACATCAGCTTATTTTATATGGTCTGTGGTTGAGCGAAGACAGCGATTGCTTTATGAACTCATTATCAGTAGGAGTGACTAGCCATGGTAGCAAGGTGTGACAGGGCCTTTTCATGCTGTACTTACAGCTGAATGAACATTGCCTGAGTTTGTCAGAATCACTGCCTGTTCTTATCAGCCTGAGATATTGCTCAAAGTTAAAGGCTCTCACCTGTTTCTTCCTGCATTTGCTGCACATGTGTAAGATGACCTACAAAGATTTCTGGGTTTATGTCATCAGAAGCTAAAGGTTGAGGTCTACAATTATGCTCCAACATGAAAATGGTGAAGGTTAAGGGATTATTTCACTGTGACATAGAAAACACACAAACAGTACATGCAGATGGCTGTGATGCTTGCACTCTTACAAATAGACTGAAATAAGATGATTTATTGAACATTACTGATCCAGAGAGAGCACATGGAAAGATGAAGGTCAGCTGGGTGTGGTGAGGAGGAAGCAGGCGGGGGAGGGGAGAGTGACTGGGCAAAGTGCATTTGGTTATTGAATTGGTAGGTGAGTAGAAGGGGGAGCCATTTCCTTCCTGAGTTTGGTTGACCTTAAAGATCGACAGGCTGCCCCTCAGAAATCAGAAAGCAAAATCTGCTGACCAGACCCAAGCACGCCACTCACAGCCTGACAACATCAACTAAATCAAGGCAGAAAGATGGACGATGGAGAAAAAAGTAAAAAAAAAAAAAAAATGAATGAATGGGGGAGGGCTTTTATTTTTTGCTAGTGAATGGTACACGTGTGCTGCCAACAAGCATTTGACAGACGTACAAAGAGTGTGAGATTAATGGGGAAAACAATAAAGAACAAAATGCCGTCAACATTCCTGATTTCTTCAAGCATTCCAGCATTACCACATTACTAACCGTGAAGTGTCTCCAAGCGCTGCCACACTAAACAATTCACTGTCTTTGTATTGCACAGTCATTCATTGTGTAACCATAGCTTGTTCAATGCACTTCTACTGACTTATATCTCTACTGACTTGGGTTCTATGGCCACAGTTGACCTTCTCTTTTTAACCCTTTTGCTCCCTGCTCTGCACAGTACCAGCATTGTCATAATGAGTGAAGTTCTGAAGTGGTTGTCTCCGTCTTTCTATGAAACATCCCCTTGTGGAGATGATTCAGTCTCCTGAAGTTGCTTGCCACTCATATTGGAATTTACCCATTGACATTCTGGAGGAAAATGATTTTGGAGGTACTGTAAATTGGCATGAGTTCTCGTCCAAGGGTGACCACAGCGCTTACACTTTTGCTCGTGCCATTCATTAACTGCCTGAAATTCATTTCAAGGAGTCCAGGTTTTGTCCTCCCAAGGACTTATGCCTGGAGAGTTGCCCTTGTGCCAAGTTAAGTCTCAGTGAAGGGTGTAGGACATATAGTTTCCTTGAACTGATTTATTGCACTGTTGCATGAAAGAGGAATTTCATGGAAATTTGGATATGCCTCTCATATGTAGCATTATTCCTGCAAGAATTGACTTCTGTTTCAGAGCATAACGCTCCAAAGGTTAATGCAGAAATGTGTAAAGTGCCATTTATGCACATGAAAAAAATCTTTATTCTTGGCTACGATTTACCTGAGCAAAATAATCAGGAAACAGAACAGAAAATTTGCAAATAAGGCTAAGATAATAAATCAACTGCATGAATATGTGTAAAAGTTGAGAAAATATTCAACAAAATGAACCAAATAATTGATAAAATAATCAAATGAAGAAAATAGTCAAGTATATGAGCCTAAACAAGAAAATGAGCACAAACAAATAAAAACAAAAAGTCACCAAAATAATTTGAGAAATAAACCTAAATTCACAAAAGTGAATACAATTGTTAAATAAATGAACAAAACCTTAATATGAGTAGTCTGTAAAATGAACACTTTTTTTTTTAAATCAAGAAAATTAACAAAAAAAGAATGAAATAATAACCAAGTTGCTGTCAACATGTTGCCAGTTAAAACATGCGTCATATATCATGTGGTACATAAAGCGTTTGATTAATGTTTCCTGCTCAGGACACATTTTTTTTCTTTTTGTCGAAATATGCCTCTTTAGATCGTAAAGGTTGCCGACCTCTGGTTTAGCTGAGACTTTTTTGAAGCCTCGCAAACAAAACAAACAAAACACAGCCGTTACGGAAGCTCAGAGGTGTTTCTCAGAATCAAGTACTGTACATTTCAGTAATAAAAGCGCATAGAAGAGAGCATGAATGCATTTGAAGCTGCTGAAAAGAAAGACGTGAAGAAAGCCTGAAAGAGCAGAAAGGGACCAGATGCTGAGAATGTGTGCCGGTCGATAAAAGCGATGGAGTTACTCCTCTGCATTCTCGGGTTTCCCTGGTTGACCTCTACGAGTGCTGATCACATTCTGCCGCAGAGCAGGCACACACAGATACAATCACACACATACACAGATGTAGGCAAAGGCCTGCACACACATGCACCTCATCCAAAACACGCACATGAGGGGTGTGTTCAGCATTGCATGTGTGGATTTAAAAATTAGACAGGTCATGTAAGGCAGGAACAGAGCCAGAGGCCTCAAGAAAAGAAAGGAAGAAGGAGAAATGAAAGAAATCACACATGTCAAAAGAAGATGAACAGAAGTGGATGGCGACGCTCATCAATAATCCTCATAATCTCTTTACTTGTACTTGTTGTAACAACATATCATAAACAAAAATCCCTCACAATGAATTCTGTTTTGAGGCAGGCTTGGCAGCAGCTGTAGCTGTGATCAGGTGTAATGACAAGTAATAAAAAAATACTCAGCTCAGGCGGAAGCCCCTCCTTTCCTTTTTGTTGAAATTCAAAGATGTTATTTAAGTATAAGGTGTTGAAACGGCAGCAACACCTGTTTGCAAGAGTCTGCATGAGGTTGGAATGATGACTCAGGTGTGGTTGCTGCAGGTTACCACATACACACGCACATACACACACTTTACAATGTTAAGTTATACACTCAAACCATACAGAGAGTGAAACACCCTTTAATGTACTGTCAAGTTCTTATGAGCCTGGCTCTCTAATAAGAAGCTAATCATTAATGGACACAGTCAGACGAAAATTCCAGTAACAGCCAAATTGCACACAACAATAATTACATTAAATGCTTTGTTGACATGAGCTACAGTTGGGTACACCTACAACGACAGGTTGATGGAAAAGGAAATAGAAGCGAGCAGAGGCGTAGATGGCGGTAGCATGTGCAGACAGAAGACTGACAGATGAAATTATGGTGCGGGGGCGTTTGGGCTGGACAAAGAGGATCTCTGTCAGTGAATAGTATCTGGTTTCTAGTATGTGTGTATTGCAGGGCAAGTAGAGCCCAGAAGAGTGAGACAAGCACAGTGGTGGCGGTGATGGTCATGTGTGTGAGGTTATTCATAAGAAAAGAGAACATCACAAGAAGTGGAGTGTAGGAGTTACATTTGATTAAATAACAATTAAATAACAAATGTCTGTTAAATAACAAATCTACCTACGGGTACAAATAAAGTAACCTGAACCTAAATAACTAGTTTAGAATAGGGAACAAATCACTCCAAATGAAGTCTTAAGTCTGTATCTCACTCCAACAGCTCGCGAGTAGCTGGAGATCCAAAATTTCAAGGAAATACACAAATTAGTAATAATTTTCACTTGGAATCAATGAATTAGTCCTTAAAACAGGCTACTGGAAGGTACCACTCTGCTGTCTCACAGTCATTTGCGCTTGTCCAGAATGTCTGATTCTCAGTTTTGTCTCCAGTCAGTCACAATTTAGTTCCATCCATTAGGTGGCCAACCCCTCATAAAGTTGTCTCACATTTCTCCCTCTTTGTGATTCATGGAAACTAGTTTGAGATGGGTTTGAAACATGTGCAATGAGTTTATTTTGACACAAAATTTGTCACTCAAATTTTTGGTACAAAATTCCAGTGACATGAGAACAAGGTCCTAGGACCAATGCGAGGAAGTTGAGAACCCCTGGGAAAGTTCCAGGACATTTTAGAAACTCTTTGTGAATTTGTCACCAACAGTCACAGCCCAGTCTGATAAAGGCTTGAGTAACCATAACAATGCCCCTCAACCTCAATAAAGAGCCAGTACCTTATACATATGCTAACTGGAATGCACTCATCAGAGGTGCAGACCCACACCTCAGTATATCCATCCATCCATCCATCCATCCATCCATCCATCCAGCCATCCATCCATCCATTTTCTACCCCTTAATCCTCACAAGGGTCGGGGAGGGGGGATGCTGGAGCGTATCCCAGGGCCTCAGTATATCATAAATGTTAATTTATAGAATTGACTTTCAATCTCAATTTCAATTTAATCTTTATTTGTATAGCGCCAATCATAATCCCCGATTATCTCTAGGTGCTTCACAAATCGAGGCTGAGTCCTCATGACTATACAGAGAGCAAACCCAACAGAACCACCGAGAGCAAGCCAAAGGCGACAGGGGGGAGGAAAAACTT
>JAQQAE010000983.1:0-28148 GCA_029823295.1 Pseudamia nigra
GGATAGGCTCCCGCACCCCCCCCCCCCCGACCCTCACGAGGATTAAGGGGTAGAAGATGGATGAACTCTCTTTTCTCTGTACTTAAACGAGTTTCTTGCCATAGTATGAATTTGTACAGTAGTTGTAGTAGCACAAATAGGGCTACTGACTCTACAAAACAACAGAGAAGGTAAGAACTGGCAGAAATGAACGGGGCTGTGAATTGAAAGCCGTTCCAGGTGACCACCTCGTACCTCGACTAACTAAGAGAATGCCATGAGTCTTCACAGCTGCCGCTAAAATTAAATATGGCTACTTCGGACAATGTAAAATATACAACACATTCTGGGTTATTTAACACTTTCTTTTAAAATCAGTGTTCATTCCCAGATTGGATGTCCCCAGTCTTAATGCAGAGTGTTGAAAATAATAAAAATAAACAAAAAACACTGAAAGAGTAGACGTGACCAGACATTTTACTGGCAGTGTATGCTTGACTTGATATGTCTAAATGAGTAACACTGTTATTTTCCTTGACACCAGAGCAAGTTGACTCAAATTGCAATATTAGCCAGACTAATTACAATATGACTTATTCACCATACCATGCAGCCTCAGAGGTCACGTTACGAAGCGCAATAAAATTCCCTGGGATGAAGTGTCAACTGGTCCAGGGTGTAACCCGCCTCAGTGACCTTGGATAGACTACAGCCCCGAGCCCGACCCTCACGAGGACTAAGGAGAGGAAAAAGAATGAAGGCAGAGCAACTGACCCCTAGTTATAGTCTCTCTTTCTCCCTCTCTCTCTAGGCCTTAACGTTCTGTTCTTCGCCATCTAAATTAGTTCCACTTCCTCTTTTGCACCTCACTCACTTAAGCACTCATTTAGACTTGTAATTACAGTAAATCTTAAAAAATTCTGATAGAAAGTACATAATAAAATCCTAATTAGCAAATATGTGCTTAGTAACAAAAAGCCAGCTCCAGTGGCTTCTAACCATCTACAAACTGCTGCATCACTCCAACTTTTTTTTTTTTTTAAACAGAACTGTATTTATATTCCATTATGACTGCCACATTACAGCTTCAACTGGATGTTTTTTATTTCAACCTTCATTTGATTCAATGACACTATGCAGCTGATTTAGTATACGTGTTAAGTAAATGCTTCATTCCTCATGTTCCTACGATTATGAGAAAATTGCTTTGAATTAGTGTCTAATAAGGACAACTCAAGCTGCTCCGACTGAGTATATACTCAGTAATATGTGCCGTGCAAGGGAAACATAAAAAGCCAGTGGAGTTTGATTCTTCAGAGGGTGTCGCACAGTGTGAGAGAATGATTTGATGAGCTGCATTTATGTGGAGTGCAACTGGCTGAGATAATAGTGGGCTGATGAGAGATTAGCGCTGTGCCGTGCTGTGCTGAGGAGGGCACAGCTGTGAGAGGACTCAGGCTTCAGCTCACACACAAGGTATTTAACACCTCTTGTGGCTCTGGGACAGAACTGGGTAAAACAAAACAGGACATTTTAATCTGTCCCTCTTCACTATTTCTGAACACATTCAAGGTGAGAGGAATCTTGGAACTGTGAGGGATTATAATTACAGATGCGACAAAACAGAAGATATACGAGGTTATTCTTCCGCTGCTTTCATCACTCGCTTGTGGTGGTTTGTGTAATTTATTTCCTGTGTTATTCCCCACGGGAGGGCCAATTACAGTGCAGCGTGCCCAGACAGGTGCACTATGGAGAGGAGCGGCTCATGCCCACAGGGAAGAACACTAAACACGTGAGATAACACTGAATAGCCTTGTCAGCTAACAGCTTTAACCCAGCCGGAGTCACAAGGGCACGGGAAGGAAAGGGCCTGGATGCATTTTGTGGCTACAGGTGTGTCTGATGGAAAAACACGACGGGAGCTGAGCTTTCACTCGTGTTGGCTGTAAGGCAGTGTGATGAAAACTACACACCCCAGAAGGAGAAGGGTCTTTTCAGGGAAGCGGTAGTCCTGGAGGCTCTCGCTGTTGGCCGTCTGCTCCACGCCGACAATACAGTAACCTTCACTCTTCTTCAGCTGCAGAAAGTCATTAAGCTCCACCGGCTTCACCTAATGTGATACAGATTGTATTAAAACAGGTCTGTTATTATTACCCAGAACAGTTAGAACAATCGCACAGCACCAAATATAAACCTGTGAGCGAAAAAACATTTTGACACAACAGGAATATTATGACATTCTGTGTATGTGCAGCAAAAAAAAAAAATGTGGGCGTAAGCTGGGCTTAAACAATCTTTGTACGTCCACCAAGGAGTGGCTGGGGTTTGTCTGGTAGCTAGTTAGCAACATTATTCAAAAGTTATGACTGGATTTTGATGAAATTTTCAGGAAAGGTGTGAAATGGGACAAGGAACAGATAATTAAATTTTGGTGATGATCTGGGTCACCATCTCAGTGCACAGTGCTTTTTTCCTGCTGGGCTGAAGGTCGTTATGATAGAGCTGTGATTGACAATCGCTGCTCACTCAACAACCAATTAAAATCTAGAAGGGGCAGGACGTAGGAAGTAAACACTGCAGAAGTCTCTGCTCCATGATGGAGGGGAACCTGACTGAAAACTCGGTGGTTGGTGTGCTGTTGTGCCTCTGGACAAATAACGCCGGTGCAAGTGCACTACTGAGGAGTGATGGACAGTTACTGCTCTGGCAACTTGTCTGGTGGTCCGCCCTGCTCCCAGTGGCATCCCGGTCAGGTTGCCCCAGTTGCAGCATTCTTACAGAAGTCAATTTGTTCAAAACTGTGGTGAATTTTAAGAGGGTTGGGTGTGTTTGACAGTCAGGTGCGACCAAATCCCACATGTTCTCAATCATCATAAAGGCAGCCATACACGCATTTGTACAACTAGTTTAATTAACCGAAAAAGTCTCTTCAAAAATTGGGCCAAAAATAGAGTGGCGTGTTATTAAATCCTCGGAGGCTCTAACAACCACATGACCTGGCTGTTTGTTGTTTTGGTGCCTTACGCTACCCAGGTGACATCACACATTTCCCATGTTGGAACCTATTGTGACATTTTAGAGTGAAAATTCATAGTAAAAACAATAAAACCATTCAATACACTTTACCTCCAGCAGAGGAAGCCACAGCTCTGAGGAAACACTCAATGACTGAAAGTGTTTGTCACCGACATGGCGGAGACTGTCCAGGACCAAAGCACAGGCGCCAAAGATCTCACAGGTTCGGCAGAGACCTAGAACGGCAACGAAAACAAACAATAGCCTGTTTATGAGCTGTGAAGGTCCTTGAAATGACCACAGGGTTTAAATAAACAGAAGAAGACTAACTTCCTGTCCATTTGCTCAACGGGTCATGATGACCGTCTCAGTGACACTGTCATAGGAAACGATGACTCAGAATAAAGTGGTTGCTGATCTATTCTCATGGGCACAGACAGATAAAAAGGTGCACTTGCGATGGCGGGATTTCAAGTGAAACATTTACAGATGAGCACAGCTAATGTTCTCTGTTACATCATCCAGTATCAATATTGGTTTTTAAAATGGGTCTTTTCCTCTATAAACACATTCTGATTGATTCTGCCTCTTATTATCTGACACAAAGGAACATAAAATGGGACCTGTGGTGAAAGCGGTGCATTCCCTGTATAAACTGATAAGAGCACTAAAGCGATATGATTTAAGGGCTGCTGTGTTTCACCTCTTTAGCAGTATAAAAAAGCAACAAATGACAGCACTGCGCCATAAAAACGGATTTTAATGACAGTGTTCTTTCCTGTTACTTTCCTTTATCACACCAACACATATGATAAAAATAAAGCTACTAGTTCTGTTGCTCCTGACCTCCTAAATTGGTGGGTTTATCAATAAGTGAGGCCACCACCAGCAGGGCGCCTTGCAGCTTCCCCAGTCGGGCAGCTCTCTGTTGTGGAACCAGCTGAAGCTCTGGTTCCTGCTCCTGGATCCCGAGCCTCCAGGGGGTAATCTTCTTCTGCACTTCAGCCCAGTGCTCCTCCTTATCCTGCTCACCTGGAATAGGGACAAACATAACCATATTGCAAGAGGTATGGCTGTACTTTTCGTCTTCTACTTCTTAAAAGGTGCTGCTGGACCTTTGTCTTGCTGAATCCAGTCTCCAGGACTCAACTGGCTCAGGTCTACGGACGGATTCCTCAAAGGACAAGACGGACTTTGAGAGAAACAAGCCAGCCTCTCAAACTTCCACGCTGGAATCCACTCATCATCGGCTAACTCTGACAGCCTAGGAAAGGTATAAAATATAGTCTAGGAGAGAAAAATAAAACACATCTGAATACATTTTTTGTTTCCAAAATTTAATATTTCAATCATCACATACTGTACAATTCCGCTTACCTCAACACTGAAATCTCGGACCGGATGAAAGGCACCAAAGAAGAAATGCTCCTGAATCCTCAGCCAGTTCTTATTTGCATTTCTAAAAAGGTGAGACAGTATGAAAAATACACTGTACACTCAAAAAAAAAAAAAAAAAAAATACAGAACTGTGCAAAAGTTTTTGTTACCTTGGTTTTGTCATTTTTGCAGATTAAAATGACCATTAACATGCATTTCTCAATCACAATATACGGTAACCAGAATACACAAACATTTCAGTTTTGCCTCCCTTTGTACTCAAAAACTTTTAAACAATTTGGGACGGAAGATATGAGATTTGGGGAGTTAAATTTTGTTAAGTACATGTCAATATTCTTTAAGCTACTTCTATCCACCAGACTGGACATCACACTGAATCTGGATTTCTGCCCGTTGAAGCCATTTAGGTGTACTTTTTTTGAGTTTTACAGTCCTATTTGCAGTTTCTACCACCAAACAAATTTTTTGCATGAAGCTTATATAAATTACTTTTGCACAGTCCTATATACCGCATATATGCATTAAAAAAAAAAAACCATCTTTTATTCACTTAATTCCACTGTGTTCGTACCCAGTGCTCTGCATGGCCTCAGCCTGGTTCAGACAGGCCTCAATCACAGTAGACAGCCCTCGCAAGCATTCGGCGCCGTCCTCTGCCAAACTCCACACCCTCTTAAGAGCCAGCAAGGCATACAGGCGCACGCTGAAGTTATGGTTGAAGCACCACTGCAGGATGATGTCCAGAGCTTTACGTAACTGCACTACCTTAAACGTGCAGAAACAGAGAGAGAGAGATGCAGAAAAATAACAGAAAAACTAGCACTTCAGTGGGGGGGAAAAAAAAAAAAAAAAAAAACACACATCAGATGCTTTACCTTGTCCTTAACATGAGGAAGGATGACACTGAAATGCACCAGGACTGACAGGAAGGTGCAGACACTAGTCTTGGTCTTTTCATGATCCTTTAAAAAAAAAAAAAAAAAAAAAAAAAAAAAAAAAAAGCAATTTTATACAAATGTAGCATATATGGGAGACAAGTGTCCAGACTGAGTGCTCACCATACTGAAGCAGTCCCAAAAGCTGTCGATGAGCTGAGGATTCTGAGCGAGGATCAGAATCATCATCCATTCAATGAGGTACTTAACTGAGGCCTGGTTGCTGCAGAATCCAGCCTCGAACACATGGCTCAGCAAAGTGGGAACAAACTCCTACAGGCACACACAAGCAATTATGCTATGAATAGCATCTTCCTTTGTCACTATAGGGGTGAGTGTCACTGTCTTACCTCTCTTACTTTGGGCAGCAACAGCAACAGTGTTTGCCAGATCCTGTTTTTCACACGATGCTGCAAGGAGTTGCTATAGTAACGGACTTTTGACTTTGATATATCATTATCCTGAAAAGATGGGGGAGGTTAAAAGGTGGAAAAAGACGACAAAAATGGAGTTCAGTGTTAATTATCTTCAGCTGATGGTCAGGCTGATACTTAATGAAAAACGCCCCATATGCCATATTGATCAGCAGAGCAGAGGCTGCAAAAAGAGTATTTGAAAATCAAGGCATCATTTTGGAGAAGAAAATAACTCCAGGGTGGTTAAGATGGTTTGGAAATATCCAATAAACAGAGCTAAAGCAGTTAAATGGATCCTTGTCTTTGCTTATAACTTACAGGCTTAAATGAATGAAAAGCCCACCTTTTTTAATAAAGTGATGACTAAATTTTCCATCAGTTTTTGATGCTGCAGATCAGAGGAATCCAGCCGACTGAGGAAAGACAGCATACATATCCGGGGAAACTGATCGTCCCTGTTACCACTGGAAATGAAAGAGTTCAAATCTGCGGTGAAAACATCTACGTGCCAAGAGAGCCCTCTAGTGGCAGCAGTGTGATCTACAGACGTACAGGATCAGAATACAAAATCCAAACACATTCCTTCTACACTACCGGTCAAAAGCTTGGATACACATATGTTTTGTTGGCATTTGATTATTTATCTGTTGGTTTGTTCACAACATAACTTAAAAACTTATGTACAGATCTGGATGAAATTTTCAGGATAGGTCAGAAATGGCATAAAGACCAATCGATTCAATTCTGAGAGCAATCTGGAGCATCGTCTGGATCCAGAAAATTTTACAAGATTCTTCACCATTGTGAGGTAAGGCCAAATTCAACAACTGTCCTTGTAACGCCACAAATAACATCCAGAAAATTTAGCCCCCCCCCCCAAAAAAAACAGGATAAAACTATGACAGATTCTATCAAATCACAAAGTTTGATCCAGATATGGGCAATATTCTGGATATAGTAATATCCAGAATGCTTATACTTACAGAGGTTGAGGAAAAATAGCTACTGTAAGGTAGTAAATAAAGCTACAGACATGAAAGTGACACTAAATTTTAGCAGAAAGTCTGGTTTAGTAATGTGTCCACGGATTTGAGCTAGCTCCAGAAGAAAACCACCATTATGGAAATATTATTTTTCGTAAATAACTACTGAACTAATAATGTATGCATGTCCTGATGTATGTGATTCCAAATGATAATGGTAGGTTTTCACTATGAAAAGAAACTGAGCTGCCTTGGCGGAGGTCTGCGCTCTCTGAGGGCTTTCTCGTTTCTTAAAGTAATGATGGACTGTCTCTTCTCTTCACCTCAACGATAAGATAAGATAAGATAAGGTAAGATAAGACTATTTATCCCACACTGGGGAAATTCCTTGGTAACAGCAGCTACAGTGTTGACAAAGAAAATAGATATAATAATAGAGCACATGTGCAAGTACAGGATTTGAAATAAGATTAAAAATACAAATAAGTAGTAAAAATAGCACAATTATACACACACAGAATTAAAGGCATCAAGGAAGAGAAGTATTGCACTCAGACTGGATTATGTACAAATTGCATGGGATAATTCTACAAATGGGATTATTTACACAATGCAATGGTTAAAGTGCAGAGAATAACAGATTTACATTTAAAAATTTAAAATTGAGATTCCACAGCACAACGGGGGAGGAGTAGAGTGTCGAATAAATATGAATGAGTGTGTGGGTTTTTTTTTTTTTTTTAAATCAGTGTGGGGTGTATATTGAAATATATGTATATATTGTATATTAAAAGCACTAATAAGGTTGTTTACTCTGTTCTCACCATTCTTCCGCACAAGAAATAATACTGAGAAGTATAAAGAAAAACAACTCCAAACTGTGTCCAAACTTTTGGCTGGTAGTGTATACATCCACATAAGCCATATACAGTTGATTGTGATGTCAAGAATGAGATGTTTAAAAACTCAGTTACATTGTGTTACATACAGTGTTAACATGGACTCAACATAGACCATGATTTTCTTATGCTTCTACTTCAATTAGCTTATTTTAATGCAACTTATTCTCACGTTTTGGCTCTTATACTCACCTCGAGACTACAACATTAGCCGCACACCCTTCACCAAGCTGCCCCACGTGGGTTTGTACGTCCAGGACGAGCCTTCAAAAGAGAAGCCTGTTAAGACTGTCCCCGAGAAGGAAAGTGAACAGAACTAAGGAAGTGACAGAGTTAAAGTTACCGCTGATCTCTCCTGAACACTGGTCCGTACACACACGCCTCAGTGAGTATGTTGATGTGGCTGAAAACGCTAGAAAACATCGAGTCAGCCTCGCTGTGACTCTCCTCACCGCTGGGTTGCCAGATCTGACAGCAGTGACGGATGAGCATACTGAACACCCCGGACTTGGACTCAGACAGCTCCATCAGCTGAGTGGCAATCTAAAAACAATCACACGGGGTTCACACATCTGTACACACATTGTTATGCTCAACGCACACATACTTGGTGAGGGCGCTTCTGTTCCAGCACCTGCTTCATGGCGGCTGTGAGCATCGGAGCTCGGGTCTCTGTCAGCGTTAACAGTTTGTGGTGGAAGGCCACCGAGATGAAGCTTTTCAGCGCTGGCCAGAAGTCGTGGGCATTAGTGCTCAGGCCCTGCACCAGCTCCCAACTCTGTGACACAGCATCCACACAAAGAGGCTCCTCGTCATTGACTATCTGTGGGCAAAATGAAAAGTGTGCGTTTGCTGTCATTTCCCAGTTTTACAATGCGGTAGGTTCCTTAAAAGTATATTTCTGGAGAGCAGAAATACTTCATCCGTTGACCCGAATTTTCAAAAACCCAACTCTGCAGAGACATCGTTCTGCCTAGTCAAAAATTACAATAAAACAAACAATGACAGAATACTTGTTTTTGAGTGGAATCGTTGTAGTGATATACATTACCGATCAAAAGTTTGGACACAAATTCTCTTTGGTGCCTTTCTTTATTTTGATTATTTTCAACATTGTACAGTACAATGTTGGCAATGTAGCACTTGGCCGATGGTTTGTTACAGTTCTACATAAATGATTAGACACGTGGCCTGACAAGTCAACACGTCTTAGGTGCACGAGCTCGGGGTTTTGAACACAAGTTATAGCCGTAGTTACTTCAGAGCTTGGAACTGTAGCTTATCTAACCACAGGATGACTGTGGAGAGACAGTGCATTTCAGATTCCTGTTTAATCATTTATATTATATTACCATATTATACAAACACGTACGATCTACTAACCAATTTACCAACATCGTAGACTGCACCTTTAACACTGAAGACATGCAAACCGTGAAAGAAAATGTAAGGTTTTCAAATCACAGGTGCAACCTGTCAATTGTCCCAGTTCCTGCTTTTTTAATGTGCCTTAGACCAGAGGAAGGGTGTGTACAGATCCAATAGCCTTATTACTCATCCTGCAACTAACGCATAAATCCAGATTATGACAAAAAACACAAAGTAAAGAGAAAAGATTTTAAGAAATGAAGGTCAGTCAATGTGAAAAATCTCAAGAATTCCAGGTGCAGTTGCCTCTATGCTTCGCCCTGTCCTTCATTTTGTACTTTATACAACAATTGTGTATTAATTTCCTATGTGCTCCTTCTCCTCGTGCTGATTGGCTGAACGGAGATGGCGGCACAGACAAAAGCTTGATGGGCGGAGCCACACTCTCTCTCTGACAGCGGTCATCATTTTTGTCTAGTAAAGTTAATATTTGAGTTGAGTTGCCCGTAATCCTGTTGTCAGTGTTCTTCCTGTAAGTTACCCGACAGCGTCTTAGTTTAGGGGAGCAACCATTCTTTTTTTTCTCCTTTTTCTTCAGAATCATCAGAATGGGAGCAACCATTCTGATGATCGACTGCTTGGTTGGCTTTCTTTTTGCCAGGCCTCTCTACTCCTTTGTCTTTTGTATGAGCTGTTGTGAGTATTTTGAATTAAAACTCACGTTAGCACTGCAGCACCCTGTGGCTTCTCGTGGGTTATGGTCTCTTTGAGCCACGTTTATTTTGATGTCATAGCATGAAATGCTGTGATGAAACTGGCTCTCACGAGGACCGTCCCAGGAAAGGAAGACCAAGAGCTACTGTAGAATTACCGGCCTCAAAAACCAGGCACGGTCAGTCTAATGACAGAATGCCATGAGTTTACAAAGCTGTCATCAACACAAAATGCAACTACTTTGGACAATCTTAAATATAATGCTCTGGGTTGTTTCATACCTTTTTGTGTACTACATAATTCCATACATGTTCTTTCACAGGCTGGATGTCTTTAGCATTAACGTACAATGTAGAAAATAATAAAGATAAGGGAAAAAACTCAAAAGCAGAAAGCATGTCTAAGCTTTTGACTGGTCGTCTAGTCAGACTCACTTGTGGGATCACGGTCTCCATAAAAACGAGCACAGACAGCACCAGGTCACTGGGCAGCAGCGCCAGGGCCTCCACGGCACAGCTCAGAGCAGCCTTCAGAGTTTCAGTGGCTCCGGAAACCTCCACAGACTCAGGAATCCCGACGACCGTCATCAGGACACTCAGGCACGTCCACTGATCTCGCATAAAATGGGCAACTACGCGTCCCCACTCCTGCAGCAGAAAACCCTGCTCTTCTGTGTCCCTACAGAAAGAATACAAACAGCTTACATACGGTACAGTTTTATTCTGAACATAACTTTCTATGTGACTTAACTGACCTAAAACCATCTAACTGTGGTTTCAGCAGGATCTCGTTGAAGTGTCCCAGAGGTATCTGGTTCTGGGATGGTGAAATTGGACTGTAGAAGTACTCATTTAGAGCTTTGAGTACTGACACAGTTTCTGATTGAATGTCAATCACTTTCTGCTCCACAAGACTGGAAATCATTGCAAGGGAAGCCATACTAACCGCTCGGGCCACCTGGGTTGCAGCAGAAGGTTTCTGACGACAGAAAACAATCAACTGTGAAAAATCGAGTGACAAAACTGATTTGAGAAACACTTATCAGACGACTGAGGGGTGATTATTTCGATGTGTACCTGTGGACTTAGTTCTTGCAGGATCTTGAGGCTATACATGATGAGTTTATGGAAATAAGTCTGCTGAACGTGCTGTGGTGTTGACCTGTACGTGACTACCAGTTGCTTGAGGACAGACAGATACATTTCTGCACGTTCTATATCAAACAGCTGGAAAAAAAATGCATATATCAGGGTTTACCACGAAGGTCATTTATGCCAATGATTCGCTGGGATTTGTGTGACATGCTATTTACCTCATGCAGCTCCCCACACAACTGCCTCGAGATAAACTCTTGAACTGGATGCGTCACATTCAAAATGAGCTTCTCCATGACACAAACCACATTGTCACCTGTGAAAAGCAAGCAACACAAATGTACACGGCTAAGCCATAACACGGAGCACGAGAGCCACAGTGCTGCAAGAACAAATCCATTCGGAGAAATTTATGGTAAATTCAAAGCTGTCGGTTTTACAATTGATTCTGTAGCCTTATTTATCTGAATTCTTAACACCTTATGAACCAGCTTGTGGCCTTATATCACCAGGTGGTAGTGTTTCAAAATTGAACCTTGAACCTAAAGGTGACGAAGCCGACGTACCAAAGGAAATACTGTGTACAGTACAGTTAAATCACTTCTCAAACCCCATTTTGTAGACTCCCTTCTGTCGTTTTTATGATTTCCTCCTCTTTTCAGTGTTTTTCCTGGTGTGTGTGATTTAGTTTATTGCTTTTATAACACCTGTTTTTCTTGCCTCATGTAGATGATGCTGTTTGGCCAACTAGTGAACCATGCATTTTGCTTTGTTTGTCAAGGCACTTTATAAACTGCTGTTTTTAGTGCTACATAAATCATGTTATTATATACACTCACTGGCCAATTTGTTAGGTACGCTTGTTAAGGCAAATACTGTATCTAATAAACAACTTACAGGGCAGCAATTTAGTGCATTTAGGCATGTAGACACAGTCAAAATGAACTGCTGAAGTTTCATACGATAATGGAGAAGTAAAGTGATTTACATGACTTGTACATGTACATGGCATGGTTGTTGCCACAGAAGCTGGTCTGATATTTCACACACTGTTGATCTTCTGGGATTTTCACACAACCATATCTAGGGTTTACACAGAATAGTCTGCGAAGGAGAAAATATTCAGTTCTTTGGATGAAAATACCTTGCTGATACCAGAGGTCAGAGGAAAATGGTCAAGCTGGTTTGAGCGGATGGAAAGGCAACAGTAACTCAACTGATGACTCCTTAGAACGGAGTAATACAGAAGAGCATCTGTACAACGTGTCAAACCTTGAAGCAGATGGACAGCAGTGGCAGAAGGTCACACATGGTGACACTCCTGTCAGTTAAGAACAGCAAACTAAAGCTACAAGTCACATGGACTCAGCAAAAGTGGTCAATACAAGGAGTGGATAACGTTGCTTTGACTGGTGAGTCTCATTCACCACCGTAATATTTGGATGGTATGGTAATGATAAAAACATGGATCCATCCTACCTGGTATCAACTCTTCAGGCTGCCAGTGATGACACATTTTGGGACCTTTCGTCCCAACTGTGCATTGTTTAAAAAATCCAGCCTACCTGAATATTACTGCTGACCATGTCTATTCTTTTACGACCACAGTGCACCATCTTATGGTAGCTGTGCACCGAGCCAGGTTTACCTAATAAAGTGGCCAGTCAATGTAATGACAAAGCAATGTATGATGGATGAGATGCATTTACTGTGATGCACCAAAGCCTATGGCATTTTTAGATGCATTTTTATAAACAACTGTGTTACAGATCAGATTAGTAAAGACAAAAGTGTGAGAAATCACTCCTGACCTCAGTTAAGACTATAATAATACAACACAAAACAGATACTTTTCTAAAGTTGTATTTGCAGTACCTTTCACTAACAAGAAACAGTACAACTTAAGAGTGACAGGACTGTTAAATTAAGTAACCGGAGTTGATTTTTGTAAAAGGATGGTCTGGTATTTTTATGCTGCATCAAGCAGAAATTATCTGGGGTGAAAGGTGAGGCAAATACAGTAATTGAGTTTATTAACACACCTGTCCATCTACTCTTTCTACTCCATATGCATTGGGGTGGATTTGACAGCTGTAACAATGAACACAGACCTGGGTTCTCTCCAACACGCTGACTGGTTGATATTCGTCCGAGCTGCAGCAGCTGGAGCGTGAGCTGGAGGCTCTTGTCGCTCTTCCTCAGTGGCAGGTAGATATTGGTGCTGACTCTGCTCAGCGTGTCCAGCAGCGGAGCCAGTAACGCCTCCAGAGTGCTACTGATATCAACTGCAGCTCGGATCTTTTCCACATCCACACACAACAAAATGGCTCTTGCCAGCTTTTGAGCCTCGCTAGAGTCTGGTAACCTCTCCGTCTGACCTGGAGAGAGAGAGAAACGCCACTTTAAAGTGCCTGTAAAAGGTGTGTGCAGTGGCAATTGTTCACTTTGTGCACAGTGAACATTAAAGTGTGCACAACCCTGTTAAAATGAGTGATGTTAAAAAATGTGACCACGATAAATCATTTCAAAACTGTTCCCACCTTTAATGTGATCTACAACCTGTTCAGTTCAACTGAAGAACAAATAAATCTGTTGGGGGAAAAAATAAAAGAAGTACATTAAGCCGGTTGCATAAGTGTACACGCCCCTAAACGAAGGCTGCATTCGCACTGCCAGCCTTTGCCCTCAGTTCAGATTTACTGCTCTCCAATCTGATCCGTTCACATTGTGTTGTTAAATGTGGTCAAAAGCAGATTCCAAAATGAACGCATCACACCTGACCTGACCCACATCCACAAAAATCATCAGTGAAGATACTAATACATTGTGAAAATACTCCATGACATGTAAAAGACACACGGTCCAGTTCAAAATTATCAGCCCCTCAGTGAAAATGAGATTCTTTTCAAAATGTTCTCCGTACTTCTCTCCAGTTCTGGATGCTTGTGTGAGTTATGGGCCGACGCGACCAAAGGTGAACTTTCTGGCCACAATTCCAAAACACCATATCCACTGTGGAGCATGGTGGTGGCAGTATCATGCTTTTCTTCATCTGGAGCTGGAGCTTTAAGCAATGTGAAGGGAGTCACTTTTAGCCCAACACCTTCAGGAAGCTGGAGATGAATTTCACCTTTCAACACGACAATGACGGCAAGCGTACAACCAAATCAACAAAAGAATGGCTTCAGTGGAAGAAAATTAAAGTTTTGGAATGACCCAGCCAGACCTAAAACCAATAGAAAATCTGCGGAGTGACCTGAAGAGGGCTGTGCAAAAGACATGCCCTCGTAACCTGACAGATTTGGAGCACTTTTGCGAGGATGGAGTGGTGTGCCATGCGGACAGACTCCGATCCAACAGGACTGAATGCTGCGGTTACATCCAAAGCATTAGTATAAGCGCGTGCACACTAATGCAACTAGCTCATTGTATGTTTTACTTTTTATAGCACCCCCCCAACAAATTTGTTTGTCCTTTTGAATTGTACAGCTTATGGGTCAGATGATGCTGAGAGAGTCGATTTACTCTGGTCTCATTTTTGAACATCATAAAACCTGCTATTTTAACAGGAGTGTGAGCACTATTTTACGTGTACTATATATCCACATCTTTTCTCACCCACCTGTGCTCGCTGGGACTCGAAGATAAGTGTACAGCTCCTCTTCGACATACGCTCTTACAGTTTCCCTGCCACCATTTCCCCTGGGCTTGAAGCTGCCTTGGTTGTCTGACAGCCACACACACAGCTGCCGAGGCGTAAACACAGGGCAGCAAAAATTCAATGCGGCAATTCCTCAGAGATGCCATTTGAAAAAGGACTGGGGGAACTTCTGAACACGGTGATACATCATACCTGATTCCAAAGCGGTGTCCCTCTACACAGAGACTCGTCAGCACGGAAATGCATCAGGAAACTGAAAACATCATCCAGGGTCACTGCACTCTGCAAATTCAGAAAGATTGTGTATCAGCATTGCTCATTTTATTATTTTAATTCTTATTTTTAAAACAATAAAACACAATTAAAATGATGCAATATAAACTACAAAAATCAGACAAGTGTGTTATTATAACTGATTGATTGGACATTTATTTGAACATAAAATATAAATGAAGTAGATGGCAAATGCACAGAAAAATAAAAAAGCAGCATCAAAGAACCTAAATATAACAATGTAAGTTATCAATGTTCAAAAGGTGAGAGGAAGTTAAAACGTATCAGGTCCCAGCCCTTCTCCCTAATCCAATAATCTATATGACTATGTATTCATATGCCTCCATAATAATAGTAATAATGATAATGATAATAATAATGAGAAAAAGACAAAGAAGAATACGATGATAACAAAGAAGAAGATGAAGAAGATGATGACACAAAAGACGACAAAGAAGAGAAAGAAGATGAAGAACAGGAAGAAGACGAAGAAGAATATGAATAAGATGAAGAAAACAAAGAAGAAGATGACAAAGAATACGAAGAAGAGAAAGAAGATGAAGAACAGGAAGATCAGATCAAGAAGACAAAGACAGAGAAGAAGATGAAAAATAAGAAGATGAAGAAAAAGATGGAGAAGAAAAAGACAAAGAAGGAGATACACAAGAAAAAGACAAATATCAGAAAGGGACCGAATAAGAATGAGTATAAATAAATAACAACTAAAGTACACTATTTCATTCATGCAAACACTTTCATTCTTTTAATACACACACCTTATGAATAAACTGTTTTACCATTTTTCTGGACAGTAGTTAGTGAACTGATTTAACTGCTACAGTTATTGCCCTAGATTTCTGTAATGTAACTGAAATATGGAAAGACTTTGGAACGGTACAGGAGGTAGAGAGCACTTCGATCCAATAACAAAAAAAGCAGTATTTATTGGTAGTATTGCTAGTCCGAGCAGTATTCTCACATACTTAATTCTATGTCATGTCACATCATATCGCATTGTATCATATTTATAGTACCTTCAACACTTATCAGAAATGGTAAAAAAAAAAAAAAACAAACTGACACAATGGAATTTCATCAAACATTTCAGCAAATGAAATTAAATGACATAAACAATGAATGCTTTTTATCACAAATGTTAACTGAACCATTGATAGAGCATGTTTTCAGGCGGATAAAGATATAAAGATAAATTAATTATTTTAGCATGACAATATTTTTAAATGTATCATATATGTGACGTATTTTGGAGTCATTTCATTACTTCAAGCTTTTAATGTTTAATTCAAATAAGTGTTTGATGAATATTTAACACACCATTACTATTCCTTTCTACCCGTGTAATGACACATCCTAAAAGAACATGTGACTTTAGCATCATAATCTCCACTAGTGGATTATTGCAGTATTATAAGGTGTTTCAATTATGTCGTGTGTATGTTACTGTTAATCTTGTACGGCATTTCTAGCGTCTTACCACATCTGTAAGGGTGAGGACACTGTTCAGTAAGAAGCACTGCGAAGCGCCTCTCAGCAAAACCTGATGCGTGGTCATCGTGCAGCGCAGCACCTCCCTGTCACGCACAAAAAACAAAATGAGCAGCCATGTTCCTGCACCACCTCCTCCACCGCTGTGTGCACCAATGTGAGGAGGACGCGGTACCTAAGAGCAGCGAGTCCTTCAATTCCCAGCAGAGGACCCGGGGGCAGTTTGGACAGAGCCTGGGAGAGGAAGAGGAGGGGAACGGCAAACCAGTGCTTGGATCCCAGCTGCTCGATGAGCTGCAGTAACACATCAGCTGCAAAGTCGGAGACGGAAACCATTTGAGCCATGAAAAGTGATTCGGAGCTTTTTAAAACTGCTCAGTAGCTTGTGTGTCCCTCTACCTCTATGCTGTGATGGTAGACTGGTGAAAAAGGTGGCCATGAAAACTTGGAGTTTAACTGCCAGCTCAGGACAGTCCCCTACACTCTGCCCAGCTGCTCTGTGGAAACAAAATCCAGGATAATTAAAGAAAACCCTCCTTTAATCTCTGCAGTACATTGTAATTATCTGGCAGCAAGTTCTCACCGTTGAAACAGTGACGTTTCAGACAGAACATCCATAAACGGTCCAACGATGAACTGAAGAGCAAAGTTTGTACGAGAGAATAATGTAATATACATGATTCAATGCTTTAAAATGCAATAAATAAACGCAATCTAATTAAGAACGAGCACCTGAGAAAATGCCAAGGCGAACGTAGGCCGCTGAAGAACCTGCAGCTCCAGCAGGTGACACACTCCTTCTCTCATTAAGGCTTTATTTTCACTGTGGAACATCCGCTGGTACACACACAGCAGCCAGGACGGGTGAACGAGGCCAACACCTGAAGATGCGACACACACCACAGAATGCATGTCATGAAGTTGCCCCTTACGTCAAAAGCAACAGGATTTGTATTAGGGCTATATTATATGCAAACACAATATGAGCCTGTGCAATTACAAAAACCATAAAAGGAATATGTAATCACAATTTAAAGGTTAAGAAGGGAGGTTTTAGGATGATCCAATTTGCAGAAATTGAAAATAACACCTTTGTTGGTCTGGTAATAGGTTCACTGCAAAACATACGAAAAGAAAACCGCAACTTGTTTTTGTATTTTTTGGAAGTCCTTGAATTTTTCTTTGGGTTTTTACATTTTTGTCCCGTTTTGGTCTGAGTAATATGTGCATTTTTGTTGGCAACTAAGAATGTAGATTCAAATAGTTGCAATCACAATCAGTGCAACATGACTGTTTCAAATTATGCTGCTCTGTTTAATACTTCTTTGTTTTCATTCCATCTTAACATTAATATATGATATATTATTATAATATCCACGTATCAGACTTTAAAAATTCTTATAATTTAAATTCTACAAGAAATTAACTAAAATCCTCTTACTGCAGTAATTTGTGTATCCAACAATGGACTTGTCTTGATGAATGTGACAAGACAATATCATCAAGAACTATTACGATGGAACAATCGAGAACCTAAAAACTAGTCAACACATTCAATCTCCACCCAAACATTGTCAGAAATGTCAGAAGCCTAAAAGAGGTGCATAACAACATCCAACAGGTGTAATAACACATTCCAAACTTTAAAAAAACACACATATTACACAGTAAAGACAATTCTCCGCTTTTCCTTCTAATTTAGGGACAGCGTCATCTATTTTTCCGACACAGACACAGGTCCTTTAAAGTCTGACCTAAGACGCTGTGCACATTCTTCCAGTCAGTGCATTCTTTTATGATGCAGTGTTCTGGAGGCAGCATCAGACCAGACACAGATGTGGGAAGGCTGCGTCGGTGGTTGGAAGGAGGCTGAGGCGGAAGAAGAGGAGCTGCTGCAGTGGACGACGGACATCACTACGCTGCACGACTGAATGTTATAGGAGATCCCTCAGCCCCACCACTGTCACCACTGAAACCTTACTCGTTTAATCTGTCTTACCTATGAGCTTGTCAATTAATTAATTAGCAAAGTTCCTTCAATTCATTTCCCTCAATTCATAAGCGATGAGTGAAAAGTTCACCTCGGCTGTCATCTGCTGCTGTCTGGATTAAGGTGTCTATTCTGTTTAGAACAGGCCGGACAACGTGAACCTGTAGAGAAAAAAGATAAAAATCTGATTGTACAGTGCAGCCATTCTGGTACAAGAAGTGATATTCAAAACGCAACGACGTGGGATTTCCCACCTGGTTTTCCTCCAAAGTCTCCATCACCAGAGCGTAATCCTGCCAGAACTCTGTGAGCAGCTGGCTCCTGTCAGAAGCCCATCTGAACAGGATCTGATCTGCAACAGCCACAGAGCACGTCACACACAGAAACCTGATGGATGACGTCACTCTGCACACTGGGGCATTTACCTTCCTGGGAGGGGGCAGTGTCCAGCCCTTCCTCTTCTGACAGGGCCACACACCGTTTCAGCAGGTACAGCGCCCTCTTACGTGACACACCGTCCCTGTGCGTCAGGCCACTCTGAACTAGCCTCCAGAAGTGGATGTTCACGCGTGGATCCGGGTCACTGTGAGGTCTCAGCAGGTGATCTGACAGAACGGTGAAGCACAGAAGTGCACGCTCTGTTACCGCGGGTGTGCGGTTGTTGCGGTGCCAACTGCTCACGTCATCCAGGATCAACCGGAGGATGCTATTCAACCTCACGTCACTGGAGAAGTTCAAGAGGTTCACGAGAAGTCGGACTGTGATTTTAGAGACTACGGCACCGGGGAGTGTTTTCATGCAGGACAGGGCGGATTTGAGGACGGTGAGTGTGAGCGGTCCGTCTCCTGGCAGAGAAGGGACCAGAGCGGCCAGGACTTCAGTCGCGACCTCCACGCGGAGTCGTCCTGCACCGGGCTGCTGCTCCTCCGACGGCTGCAGGGACGGTAGGACGGACAGAGCGACTCTCCCCGGTGCAGCTCCGCCACACACCGAGGCGCACACGCGGACAAGTTTGCACATGGCAGCGGTTCTCTCCCTGCAATGCGCGCTCCCATCCCCGGCTTCCGTAGATGTTCTGGACAGGAAGGGGAGACACTGCTTCCAAATAACCGACTCTACTTTATCCTTAATGAACTGTCTTTTCGCATCCGTAAACTTGTCCGAGTGGGATAAAAGAGCCCGCAGACCCTCGATGAAAGCCGTCAGCGCCTCCACGCGATCCGGCTCCGGCCAAGACTCACCAGACCACGACAGAGTCGCAAATAAAGAGTCGTAGTCCGGAGAGCTGGACAAAATCGCGTCGATTAAAACGGAATTCATTGTAGATTAAAACTGCGGCGCGACACAAATTCAGCACCTAAAATTTTCCAGTAACCGGCTTTTCCCGCGGTGGCCATCGACAAGATCCACGCGTTTTTCTGTGTGGAATGTAAACTTCCGCCTACGTCATATAAAACTATCGCGAGAAGTACTTTTTTTCGTGCATTATTTTATGTTTGTTCAGCAATCATTTAAACTGTCACGCAAGAACTGTACAAAATACAAATATAATAATGAACAAAGAAGAAACGAAAATACCAAGCAAACTAAAACACAGGGGTGCAAACGTAACTTCAAAAAGGCATTTTAAGGATCGTTATGGTAGGTTTATGACTTTACATACCTTTACACATCATAGGTGTGGATGTTATTTTTTTCCCACATAAAACTATAGTTACAATAAAGTGTCTTTCAAAGTCTTAGAAATGCCCAAAACATTACGCAAATTAAATTAATAGCTGAAACACACTTTACTAAATTTATTAATGTTTAAGTAATTATAATTCCAGATCAAGATCCAGTAAATATTTTGTTTACTCCAATAATATCTGCTACAAGACATTGCAGGCCTATGAATCCTGCATTTTAACCAACGTATATTTCTTATCTCTTGAATTGATTCCAGGAACCAGAACGTCCATCTTCAACACCTGCTGTTTATTTGAAATACTGTACCACTGACTCGCAAACATTCAAGAAAATACAAATTAGTGGCAAAAATTAAAAATAAGGACGTTTATGCACACATCCCCGTTTCCACTGCATCTACTTAACCTTAAAAGGAGACACATTGTGCATTTTTCAGCAAAATATTGAAAGTTTTGGGATCCTAAAATTATATCAATGCAGTTTTAAGATTCAAAATCTCTTTTTTCCCCTCCTTTCCTGAACCTTTTTCAGAACAAAAATAAATAAATAAATCCCATTTCGGTCCCTCCCTGCCTCTTGGTCTGATTGGTTGTTTTCTGAGCAGTAGCATAGTTGGACCAAGTTGTGACCCCATCTGAGTCCAAGTGGGCAGGGCCCAACTCTCAGGCTGAGCTGACTGACAGGAGATGTGATGTCACATTTGAGGGAGGAGGCAAACTAGAGGCTTTCAGGCAGGTTCAGCTGACTGCATCAAAAATACAGCAGCAGTATTTTTAGGGCCCAGGAACATGTTATGTTAAAAAGCACAAACTAGATTTTTCATGTCTCCTTTTACTTAAGTCTTTACCATAAAATCCAGCATTTAAGTGCTCATGAAGTTGTCAGACCCACACTAAAATTGTTTGAGCCCACAAATATAGCATAAACAGCCTCGAGTTCATTTAGTGTAAATAGTTTATTTTCTGTAATGTATATTAAAAAAAAAACAAAAAAAAAAACAGTGCTTTAGATAAGAAATGTAATGCTCAGTTTTCTGCATTAACACTGTCATTCATACATTATTGGCATAAGTATTTAATGGCTGACATTGTTTCTCAAAGTTTCTCACATGGCTAAAAATATCAGTTTTGTTGCATACATACCAATTACAACAGTGAAAATAAAGAAACAACTGAAAGGGTCTTTGTTTGTGAGTTACATAATACAACTATACGGCAGATTCATTAAACAGTTGCTGGTTACAGAAACAAGTAATACTTCTCAGCTGTGATAATGAAAGGGGAGGAGAGTGAAGAATAGGGAAGCTTTGGATGAATGCATCACCAGCTGTAAAGAGGTTCAATTTTCCACATCAGCAGCTACATTGCTGTGGCAGACTAAAAGGAAAAACAAAGGAGAACACTGTACATATGTCGAGTATACTGTAAAATATCATTTTAAAAGCAAAAATATAGGTGCATAATTATAAACACCAGACAACTTGAGTTCATTTAATATTTTTGAACAAGCAGGTTAAATGGAAAAAATGTCTCAATACAGCATGAGACAAAAGCAACCTGCAATGGCAAATTTTATGCCTTCAACACACACCCTGATACAAAATTGAGATTCTTACTATTAAAACAAAATAAAATTGATTAGAAATTTTTTGAGAAAACAAGTATGTACACAATATACAGTAACATCAATAAATAGGTTCAGTTTGCTGACTGAAATATTATCGGATCAGACTGCTGTTACCCAAAGCCAGCTTTCTATAAAAAGGCTAAAAATGTTCGACGTTGTGAATAATGTCTCTCTGCAACCTGATGCACCCACCGTGTATTAAAACAGTTTGTTGGCAACCTTTAGTTCGGGCCAACAGAAGGAAGAGAATTACTCGTGGGACTCAGCACTTGATACATTCAGAGTATGAATTCCAACAACTGTTCATCCCCTAACAAGTCCAGGGAAAGGCAGTTGGTGGACCGGCGGCCGTAGAAGGAAGGTTTGTCTTGGCAGTGCAAAAGTGGATAATAACTGTGATCCACAGGGCTCTTTGTGCTTGTTGAGGCATCTGGAAGCCCGAAAGTGTAGCTGTGGGAAGAGTCAGGTGGCAATGCCGTTCCCAGAGGTGGGAGCAGACGCACGTCATCAAGACTTTGGCTGTGTCGATCAACGCGAACCTGTGCTCTGGATTTAGGCGTCTAGAAAGAAGAAAGAGGAGGGTAATGAATCTTATTTTTATAGCACTGCGATCAGTTCAGGTACACTACCAGTTAAACGCTCAGACACACCTTCTCCTTCCATGATTCATCTTCACTGTATTATTTTCAACATTGTTCATTAATACTGAAAATGTCAAAACTGTGAGATGACATGCACGGACTTGTGAACACCAAAGTGTTAACAGAGAACATGTTTTGTATTTACAATTGCCCAAAGTAGACACATTTCCCTTTGATAACAGCTTTACACATTTATGTTCTCCTCTCGTCGGAGTCACTTGGAATGGTTTTGAAACCACAGCTGAATTATATTGTGCCATTGCTTGCTTTCTTTATGTGCGTTTGACCATCAGCAGTCTCGTGCATAGGAAGGAGTAGAGCCAATTGTTCCATTAGTGCATCTACAATTACTGAACAGATCCATATGATGACAGGAAACACTCAGTCCATTTCTTTAAAAAGTGAAGGTCAGCGGATGTGAAATATTAAAAAAAAATAAAAAAAAACTTTGAATGTGTCCCCAAGTGCAGACGCTAAAATCATCAAACTGGTTCTCACGAGGACCGATCCCCAGGAAAGGAAGACAAAGAGCTACCTCTTCTGCAGGGGATACAGTTATTAAAAATTACCAGCCTCAAAAACAGACAAACTGCAGCATGACAAATAGCATTTGATGATGGCACACATGATTTGAAAACTGTTCCTTACAAATGTGATGAGAGAATGTAAAGTTAAATGTGGCTACTGTGAACAATGAAAAACAGACAAACATGTTCAGTATTAATGCACAATGTTAAAATAATCAAAAAAGAGAGACAACCACCGAAGAAGAAGCTGTGTACAAACTTCTGACTGATGGTGCAAGTTGACTTGAATTTTGTTGCATGACTAATGTGTAATGTCCCAAAGGAGGTAAGTGACACCAGATGACAAACCTGTTTTAACATCTCTTTGTTACATGACTGATCCCCATCTTTCTCATCGTCTGGGTGGCACTTTTTGTTCTCTGGGAGGAAAAAAAAAGTTTTATTAAGTAACATGAACTAGATGAAACAGATGATGCTAATATAACAAAGAGTTATACAGCAGGTACATTAACATTCTGAATAATCATACCTTGTGAGAGAGTCTGTGAAAAGAATTCAGCACAGTCTACTGACATGCCTTCGAGAAGATCAGCCAAGTGGAACATCTCATCAGGATCATCCACAAGGACTTCATCTGGACTTCTCACATCTGTCTTGGTATCTGGGAAAATATTTTAAAAGGAGGTCAAAATCATCCTAAATAAATAAATGTATTACGTAATCATCATAGGCCTCGTAGACCGGAGAATAAACAAGCATGTAACTGCATCAAACACTGAGCCACAAATTTATAAATTATACACTTAATTTATATCGTGCTTACAATAAGTAAATTTGAAGACCAATATGTTTACAATGTGTAATACTAGACAGAATAGACACAAATTAATAAAGTTGCCATAGGAAAAAGGCACAGACACTAGGCAAGCCCCATGTCTACTTCACAAATGAGGACCTTTACTGGGCGCTTTGCATTGTAAATGGACTTCAGAGGCAAAGTGTGCAGTTATCACAACTGTATGGAAATTCAGAGCAAGTCTAGCTGCTGTAAATTATACTCTCATTAGAAGGATTATGCGCTGCTCATATCTTCAAGGTAACTGCAAGATGAGCTTCATATGAGCAAACTATCTCTGTGTGAATCACTCAGTTCACAGAAAATATGCAGTAGGATGAGTAAAATACCCTGTAGACATTAGTAAATATAAACCTCCCCTCACCTTCCTCTTGCCACTCGTCATCTTCTATCCGGGCCTTACTGCCTGCTTCAATCCCGGAGGTACAGGAGCTGGCATGGCTGGCTGTGGAGCTCAAGCAATTCTCTGCTTGCATTTGACCTTCCTCGTCCATGGAAGCCATCTCTGCAGAGATGCTGTGTTGGCGGGCGTCAGCTTCGATTCCAGAGCTGCTGGTCGAGCGTCGGGACAAACCGGGACTGCTTTCACTGCCAGGGGGGTCCAAGTCCAGGTCATCGCTGATGTAGGACTCCCTGTATCGCTTTTTTTCTACAAAAACAAAGAAACATGGAGTATCTAAAGAAACTCAAATCTGTGGTTAAGATTATCTCAGCATGCTAGTTGTACTTTAGCAAACGTTAAACTGTAAATGATTATGTGGCTCCTTTAATCAGCATACCATGACAATTGCACTTGAAAGTTTGGGAACCCCTTCGGACTTTCTATACATCTCCATAAATACAACCTAAATCAGTTCTAAAAGTAGATACAGAGAATCTAGCTAAACAAAAGGAGACCTAAAAAAAAAAGAAAAAGAAAAAAAAAGTACTTTATTTATTGAAGAAAATTATACGTTACATACACTGCCCTCTGAAACTACTGGAACAGCGAGGCCAATTCCTTTATTTGTTGACATCAAATGATAAATGAGACAAAACATCAGCATTTCCAGGTATTTACATCAAAAATCGGTAAAACTTAGAAGATAGCATTGTTTAAGAAAACACCAAAATTTTAGGTGAGCAAAAGTATAGGAACAAAATACATTAAAGTGAATAATACTTAATTTTTAGTTGCAAATCCTTTACTTGCAGTAACTGCATGAAGCCTGCAACCCATTAATCAAACTTTTACATTGTTCTTTTGTGATGCTTTTCCAGGTTTTCACCACAGTCTCGTTCAGTTTGTTTTGGAGGGTTTCTCCTTTCAGTCTCCTCTTTAGCAGGTAAAATGCATGTTCAATAGGGTTCAAGTCTGCAGACTGACTTGTCCAGTCTAAAACCCTCCACTTCTTTCTCCTGATGAACTCCTTGGTTGTCATGGCAGTGTGTTTTGGGTCGTTGTCTTGCTGCATGATAAAGGATCTCCCAGTCAGTTTGGTTGCATCTCTCTTTAAATTTGAAAAAAAAAAAAGTTTGTGTAGACTTCTGAGTTCATTTTGCTGCTGCCATCATGTGTTACATCAATGAAGATCAATGACCCGTCCCACAAGAAGCCATGCAAGCCCAAGCCATGACATGACCTCCTCGGTGTTTCACAGATGAGCTTGTGTGTTTGGGATCATGAGCAGATCATTTATGTCTCTACACTTTAGTCGTTCCATCACTTTGATAAAAAAGGTTTATCTTTGTCTCAGTCCATAAAACTTTGTCCCAGAACTTTTCAGGCTCATCGCTGTACTTTTTGGCAAATTCCAATCAGTCCTTCCTGTTCTTATTGCTAATGAGTGGTTTCATCTTCTGCTGTAGCCTCAGTACTTTTGTCCTTGAAGTCTTCCTTGAACGGTGGATTGTGATACCTTCACTCCTGTCCTCTGGAGGTTGTTGGTGAGGTCACTGACAGTTGTTTTAGGGTTTTTCTTCACAGTTCTCACAATGTTTCTGTCATCACCTACTGATGTTTTCTGTGGTCTACTGGCTCAACGTCTATTGCTCAGTACACCAGTGGTTTCTTCTTCAGGACATTATAAATGGTTGTACTGGCTATGGACAATATTTATACAATGGCTCCAATTGATTTTCCATCTTCTCTCAGCTTCAAAATTGCTTGCTTTTCTCCCATAGACAACTCTCCGGTCTTCACCTGTTTAACTATAAATGCAGTGTGCACAGGCAAAACCCAAAGCTGAAACTGAGAGGAGAAACTCAGTGATATTTATTGTTTGAATAGTCAGTGCAAGGCCAGCCACACGTACAGAAACACGACTGATCCCAACTCTACTCTGAGTTCGGTGGCCTCATACATGATTGAACGAACCTCGCACACAGCTGCAGATTGACACCACAACTCACGCCTGGGAACTGGCGCCCCCTATTGACAGTAAACATTGATTGTGTTGTGACACATGTCCACCAATGATACAAGTCACCAAGTCGGAGTCGTGACTGCCGCACATCGCCGAGACGGAGTCCTGGCGATTCAACATGTTGAATCAGCACGATTTCTGTCGGGACGACAGTAAGACTGGAAAATCTGGGTTGGGAACCACCGCACATCAAGCAGATTTCCAGCTGAGTTGAGACGAGGTGGGTTGAATTTCTCCATGTGCGGCCGGTCTAATAGGACACAACTGGGCAGCAAAATACACCTGTCAGTCATATGTTCTAATAATTTTGCTCACTTGAAAAATGGGTTGGTTCAAACAAAATGGTGCCACCTTCTAAGTTCTTTAACCGATTTCGATGTAAATATGTGGAAATAAAAGCTAAAATACTGATCTTTTGTCTCATATTCATCGTTTCATGTCAAACCCTAATGTTTTCAGTTACAGCAAAAATAAAGGAATTGGCCTGGCTGTTCCAATAGTTTCGAAGGACACTATCTGCATGTTGCAGAACTATGAACCCCTTGTGCAGTAATAATTACACCTACCGCTAAATGTTTCTAGTAACTGTTGATCAGTTCTACACATTCCTGTGTTCAAAACAACTTCAGTTCTGGGATGCTGGTTCCTCAGAACTGCTCACTTTAGGTTCTTCCACAACATTTAAACTGGATTCAGGTCAGGACTTTGACTTGGCCATTCTAAAATATCAACTTTAACCACTGCTTGGTAGAAATATTTCCATGCTTACGGTCACTGTGCTGCTGTAAAACCCACTTTCTCTGAAGTTTCAGTTCACAAAGAGATGTTCTGACATTTTCCTTTGGAATTCACTGTTACGAATCAGAATTCATTATTCCATCAATGATGGCAAACTGTACTGGCACAGATGCAGCAAAACAGGTGCAAACCATGATACTGCAAACATTATATATATGAAAATTCCTATAAAAAGGGATAAATAATGTTTCTTCTATTCTATGTTTCACAGAATGGATTATGCTTTTATGCGTGGTCACATTTCAGCCATGCTGAGATTACTCTACCTGCAACTCCTCCACAAAAAGATATTGCTGCCCATTTGCAGGTTGCTGACTATCCTGTGGATAAGCCAGAAGACTGATATAAAAATGTTTTGTGGCCAAAAGTAGGTACATGACAGAGGTTATGTTGGAGAAAAGATACCATGGCACTGCAGCATGAGAACCTAATCCCATCTTGACGGACATGGTGTAGGCAGTATCATGGTTTAGGCCTGTTTTGCTGCATCTGGGTCAGGATGGTTTGAGATTACTGATGGAACAGTAAATTCTGAGTTACACTACTGAGTTCCAATAGAAAAATAGAAAATGTCAAGATCTGTCTGTAAACTCCCCTGCTTGAATCGCCACCTTATCATGGTAGAGGGGTTTGCGTGCCTAAGTGATCCCAGGAGCCATGTTATCAGGGGCAATTCGCCCCTGGTAGGGTCTCCAAAGACAAACTGGTCCTAGCTGACAGGTCAGACTAAGAGTAATTCAGAAGACCATTATAACTATGCCATCCTGTGGGCCCACCACCTGCAGGAATAGTTGTAAGGGTCCAGTGCTGTGTGGTTGGGTGGCAGCTGAAGACGGGGGGCCTGGGTGGTCCAATCCCCAGTTGCTTAAACTAGCGCCAACTGAGAGGAGGCCCTGGGGCAGAGCCAGAACACACTGGAGGGACTATGTCTTTCAGCTGGACTGGGAACACCTGGGGGACCCCCTGGAGGAGCTAGAGGAGGTAGCTGGGGAGAGGGAAGTTTGGGCTTCTCTGTTTAGGCTGCCGTACCTGCGACCCTGACCAGGATAAGTGGAAGATAATGGATGGACGGTGTCTGTAAACTGAGACTCAAGAGATCATGGCATCATGTAGACTGTTCTACCAAAGAATGGTTAAAAACTGAATTAATGTTTTTGAAATGGCCAAGTCAAAGTCCAGACCGTAAAACCAAGGCAAATGTTCAGTAAGAACTGGAAGTGACCAATTCATGAGAAAAAAAACACTAACATCTCAGAGCTGAAGCTGTTTCCTAGGAGGAACGGGCTAAAATGTCTCCAGGCTAATATGCAGGATATCCAAGGCGTGTGGTTTTCCTTCTGTCAACTGGACTGGAGACTTGTAATTCTCCAGT
>JAQQAE010000984.1:0-28142 GCA_029823295.1 Pseudamia nigra
CTCGAATTGTGAAGCGCCTAGAGATAATCGGCAATTATGATTGGCGCTATAAAAATAAAGATTGAATTGAATTGAATCCTCCTCTGCATCCTGCATTGGCCACTGGCTCAAACGCGGCTGCAGGTTCATCACATGAAGTCTCATGCATCTCTCCATGAGTTTCACACAGATTATACAGATCGCAACATGTCAGCATCATAGATTTCACCAGATGGATGTCAGTCATTCCTTTTAGAAGGCAACGCCACCTTCTCTTCAGCCTGCATGTCTTCACCTCCTGTCATCTTCAGCTTCATACTACTGTATGACTTCCCAAAGTCTCCTGTACTTTTCCTGAGTGTTTCTTATTGTCACCTATATCTTTCTCTGGCTCTCTTCTTTTAAATTGTGTCTGAGTAAAAGCCACACATTGAGCAGCAGGTACACCATCGCCTCGTGTCCTCCATTGTTATTTATGGTAGTGTCGCACACAATGCCATTATGGGAGTTTCAGGGCGCCTGTCAATGATGACTCCACCTATGACTCCGCCTACACGGGTAGTAGGCGGAGTTGCTATGGAAAACAACTCAGTTGCTATGGAAAACAACTTAAACTGGGCCAAGTCGAGTAGAACCGAGTTGAGTAGAGCCGAGTCGTGCTAGAAATGTGTAATGAAAAGGGGCATAAGTGGTTCGTGTATTACAACAATTCTGCCAAGGTGAGTGGGCCAAAATTCCTCCACAGGGTTGTAAAAGACACATTGCTAGTTATCGCAAGTGCTTGAGCGCAGTTGATGCTGCTAAAGGTGCAACAACCAGTAAAGAGGTTTAGGGGGCAAGCACATTTACACACAGTGTCATGCAGGTTTGGATTTTTTTCTCCTTAAAAATAAAAACCTTGATTTAATAACTGCGTTTTCTGTTTACTTGTGTTTTTTAAATTTATTATTTAAATTTGTTTAATGATCTGAAACATTTAAATGTGACAAATATACAAAAAAGCAAGAAATTGGGAAGGGGGCAAACACTTTTTCACAGCACTATATATACAGACTATGGTCAGAATATGAGCCCAGATCACCTTGAGAATTCGCCCAGTTTGAGGCTTTTTTTGATTAAAAGTAGGCAGGTACAATACCTCACATTGCATCTGTGGCAGTTACACTGAAGGTCTAAAACATATTAAGAAGGCAAGAAATGGCACAAACTAACTCTTGTCAAGGCACACCAACTTTTGACTAGTAGTGTACACCTGTTTAAACGTCTATGAATTAATATAAATGATATGACTAGATATGGCAAGTTAAAGCCCCTACAAAACACACAAAAAAGGCTCAAAGACCATAGCATATAAAGGATGATAGAAAAACTAAATAGCAGAATGAACTGATTTTATTACTTTCAAATATATTCAAGTAAATCCAAACATTCAAAACCACAAGAGTTTGGAGATCTCAGCCTATATGGACAAAAAAAGGGGAACAGTGGTGACAATACACATACAAAAAACCAATTTACGATTTATTTTGTCAACACCCTTGCAGAAGTCTTTAATAGGCACTTACAGTATAATTGGTATTGATGCAACTTTTACGTATGGTGATATAGCACCTTTAAATAAGGCGAGGAGAATCAAAAGAACGCAGCAGACAAAGAGGGGAAGAGGTGAAGCAGAGCCGAGCATTTATCTGCAGCCATCCATCCCCATGAAGAGGTGAAGCCTGAGCTGTCTCATTAACCAGACTGAACACACAGATCCTCCCTTAGGTGCACTGATATAACAATGATGAGCTCTCTCACCATAATAACTCACATACGGAGACACAGGTGTATGCTGCCACCGTCGTAATGAGAACGGGGATCTGTATGTATCTCTGATTCCTGTGTAATGCTGTGGAATTTCTGTGCAGATGATTGGTGGGGAAATGACTCTAATGACAAACTGCCTCCATCTGTCGGCACAGTGTGATCAGCCAATCAGACGTTAACAGAGAACATTCATCATGCTGCTTTTGACATCAGCTCAGCAGTTTTGGTGTCGAAAGTTTGCTGTGTGCAGCGGCGTGTCGAGGCTACCTGAAGAGACAGTGTGGGTGATTTCTGGAAGGAAACGCATGCAATGAACTGAGTGACATGCAGACAGGAGACAAATGAAAAGGGAAACGAACAGAAAGGTTCTCAGTCAGGTGTCAGCCAGGACAGCATCAATGAGCCTAATTACTGCAGTCGGGTTACAGCTAGTTTTACCACACAGGTTGCAATAACATGAAGGGTGTTAGCGCTGTAGTAGCCATAGCGTGTAATTCCGTGCACCTACCAATCTCTTTCACACATTTACAAGCTGTTTCATGCATTACCTTTACAAGTGTCGTGACCTTGTTCTCATTCTCGGTCCAGTTAAATCGACTGTTTTGCTGTGGCAGGAGGATGCGTTGAGTGTCTTTTGGCATGTGTATATCAGAATCAAAATCTGAAGCTTAATTTATCTCCAATGGGGCAATTCAGTTTCTACAATCCAAGCTCATACATAACTCATACATAACTCCCATTTGTACACTACATTTATGGTAAATAGAGGTAGAGACTGGTACATAAGTCATAGTGAAAGTCGATGAATAAATAATAGTAAATTAATAAAAAGCATAAAAAGAAGGGAATGACTATTTAACATTAATAGTCTAACACCTGGACGGCATTAAGGAGAACTCGTTACACAGGATATGGCTTTGATGGTTGATGATACTTTGAGCTTTTGGGACTGAATGTTTCTTCCAGAGAGAATTTAGGTCACTCTGCTGGACTCCAGTGATTTTGGAACAGACTATGACTATATTATTCAGGCTTTTCCTACAGCCTGAATAATGTAGGAAATAATATATATAATGTATAATGGGGGTATAATGTGCACAAAATAGGTGGACACAGATGAAAAGAATTGATCTTAAGCATCAAACGTGATGTGGGACACGTCACGTACTGTGTAACCGTGGGTAGAGTGGCAGAGAGTGGGACATGATTAAAGTCTCCAGAAATCAGGATGAGGGCTTCTGGGTGTTGTGTCTGCAGCAGGACACGGTGCTCTGTGCTCGTTCGCACGCAGCGCCAGCATCGGCCGAGGGATGGATGTAAACAGTCAGCACTAGGACTCTTGCAGGGTGTAATATGGTCAGATGCTGACCGCAAGCAACTCAATGTCCTTGTTACAGAGTTTTTCCCTAACAGGACGGTTACACCATCTGTTGTTTACAAACACCACCAGCCCCCCTTCTTTCCTCTTACTGCTCTCTGCCACCATCCCGTCCACGCAGATGAGGGTGAATCTGTCCAAAGAAACCACTGAGTCCACTGAGTCCATTCAGCCAGGATTCCGAGAGACACAGGAGGCTACATTCCCTGTACTCCCGATGAAACCTCGTAAGCGCTGTGAGTTTGTCCATCTTGTTGGAGAGGGATTGGACATTCCCTATGATCACGGACGGTAAACATGGCTTAAATCTCCGTCTCCTCTCCCGGCGCTTCACACCCGCCCTGCAGCTTCACCGTCTTCTCCACCATATGTCCACAGGAATCTCTGGTATCTCCACATGGGGGAGACCGGTGCGGCTCAGAGCTAGAAGTTGGTCCCGAGCGTAAACACTAGAACCATGGCTGAAGGGGTCCCCTGACGCAGACTCAAAAATTCCGGAGAAAAGAACAAGAAATAGCACGACAGTCCAAAAAGTATCACCCCTAGTCGCACAGTTCCATAGGGGTTGAAAAAAGAGAGAAGACACACATGAAACGAGGAAGAAAACAAAATAAAATGCTAAAGAGAACAGATTGGAGGACAGCGCTGCTGCAACTGGCTGCCACTCCAGCAGCGTTGCTACTAGTACCCTTTTAATTGATTTATTTGAATTTTATTTATTTGTTTGTAGAGGATTTTGTTCAATGTCTGTTGTTTTTAAATGTGCTTCTAATCTCCATCAAGTCTTCAACACTGCTTTCTCCCTGTTTTCCATTTTCCAAGGCCCCATTTGTTGGAGCACTTTATCAAGTCCTATTACAGTTTGCAGATGTTTGATCAATTAAGGTGAAATATTTTAGTTTGTACCACAAAGAGGATTGTGTCAGGAGAGGCATCTGACACAATCCTCAAACCTCAAACCTTATCTAAAACAGACATGCAACTCTTTAATTCCAGTTGATGAAAATAAATGATTTGATGTACAGTAGCAACTCCTAAAGGGAACAGCTGAAAGAAAAAGAGTTATGTTATGTTAATCAACTAATATCTCATTTTAGGACAGTCATCTGACAAGCCCTCATTGTTTTTTTGTTTTTTTTGGCTCCTCCAGCACATTTCTTTATACTTACTCTATTATATGTGCTGTACTGTTTGCTTTTATTCTGGATGTTGCGTATTTTTTTCTTATGTGCAATAAAGATCAATCAGTCTAATTCATCAGTATTAGACACTAAAAGCAATATCCTTAGATCCTGGAAAGTGAGCATTAAAGGCAGACAAAATGAGAGAAACCTTCGATGGAGGTGGCAAGCACAGATATGGTGGCACCACTAAACACACAGACTCCCGTGCCACAAAAGGGTGCCAAGTTCAGAAGAACCCACGCCAAAGGCTTTAACAAAAGAATGTGTTGGTCTCTAGTGCTTGGAATTTTCAGCTATGTAGCTCCTGTGGGTTGCCATTAGCATTATATTTCATGTGACATATAGCTTATGTTACATTTAAGAATCCAATTTCTGCAGAATTTCTATGAACTCACCTCTGTGTACGCTAACCAGATACCAAGAAACTAAATGTGTGCATATGTTTACATGGGGCATTGTGGGACAGTGATCATTTGTGGATGGATTTAAATTCTAAACAGACACAATATACTTTTGTGTGTATGTGACAGATTAAGCAGGTAAAGCACTTATCAAATGAGTGATTTATGATGTATGTAAATACTGATTGATATTGGTGCCTTTGACTTTCATTATAAATGTCGAAGCTAAGACAGTCAAATGCTCTAACTTAACTTTGTCTTCCCTGTAGTTCTGTGTTTCCTCTCCCTGTGTTCTCTCTCTCCCTATCCTTCATATAGGGCTCTAGATGCCCTTGATGTGCGGTTGCTGGTTGTGGACCGGTCCAGTGACTGTTGATGTTTTCCTGTGTCTGTGTTGTTTGTTGCTATTTTGCTATGTTGTTATTTTCTTTTGTCTCTCCTCTGTCCACTAACCCCAACCAGTGGAGGGAGATGTCCAGCTACCCAGAGTCCTGGTTCTGCTGGAGATTGTCCCCTTTGGTCAAAAGAAATTGTTCCTCCCCCGCATCACCCTAGGCTTTGTGTTGGGTTTGTGTGTGGCAATAATATACACTGCCTGGCCAAAAAAAAGGTCACCACCTGGATTTAACGACGCAAATAGGTATGAGCCTCCCATTGGATAATTTCTGCATGGGTTATTATGTTTCAGCTGGCAACAAGTGATATAAGGATAGTCGGGAACCATCATCTTCGAAGAACAAAATGTGGTTGGAAAAAAATCTTGAACGATTACGATCAGTAATCACTTAAATGTGTGGTGAAATCAAATTGTAAAAAAAACAACAGTAGAACTCAGGACTATGTTGAATAGTGAAAATAAAAACATTTCCACGCACACAATGCAAAGGCAGCTCAAGGGATTGGGACTAAACAGCTGTGTAGCCTTAAGAAAACCACTGATCAGTGAGGCTAATCAGAAAAAAAGGCTTCAGTTTACTAGGGAGCATAATATTTTGTTGGACTGCGTTTAACTTTGATTACAACACACATTTGCTGTGGCATTGATCCAATAAGCTTCTGCAATGTCTCAACATTTATTTACGTCCAGAGTTATATATATGCATATATATATATATTTTAAATTTATATTAAATTTTGTCAATGCTGCAGGGAGCCACAGCAGGGGGGCTGAAGAGCCTCATGTGGCTCCAGAGCCGCGGGTTGCCAACCCTGGCTTAGTTAAATCCAGGTGGTGACCTTTTTTTCTGGCTAGGCAATGTAGAATCACTCACTGCAGTATTAGGCAGTAAGTGACCATTTTGTCCCCAGAAGCGATGTGCTGATGCCGCAAAGTGGGCAAAGCAAGAATCCAAGTGAATTTGACTAAGGGTTAGGGTTGGAGAGTGATGGTGAGATCACCGGGTCAGGGCATCTCCAGAACCGCAGGCCTTGTTGAGCATTCTCCAGTCTGATATGGGTAGTACATACCTCCCCCGTTGTCTCACCATACTGGACTGCTTATCAGGAGCCATGTTTTGGCAGAGGCTCTTTCTTACCTAAAGGTACCTCAACACTGCCACTAGTACTGGATGGAGTAAATAGAAACAGTATTCAAGAAAATGTACTGTTATAATTGTTGGGCCAGCTGTGGCTCAGTAGGTAGAGCGGGTCGTCCATGAACCGGAAGGTTAGTGGCTCGATATCCTCTCAGGTCCACGGGCCAAAGTGCCCTTGAGCAAGACACTGAACCCCAGGTTGCTCCCAGTGAGTGCCACTGGTGTGTGAATGTGTGTGTGAATGTGTGTGTGAATGGGTGAATGGAAAGCAGTGCAAAGTGCCTTGAGTGCCGTAGGGTAGAAAGGCGCTATATAAGTGCAAAACCATTTACCATATACCATAATTATAGTGACTGAAGTAGCGAGTAACTTCATAAGATGGAATTCGTTATAACATTATTACACAGCATTCAAACTGGTATTTTGCTCATTGTTGTTTATTTCCTTGATTATTTTCTTAATTTTGTTGATTTTTGTAACCAGTGTTATTGCTCAATTTGTTCCCTTTTGTTCATTTACATTTACTATTTTGTTTTTTGTTCAGTTTTTGTGGCTTACTTTGTATATTTTGTTATATTACTTGATTATGTTCAGGATTTTTCCGCACTTTGTTGTTTATTTTGGTTAATTTGTGCTAACTTACTTGATTATTGTCTCCTTTTTGCTTATTTTGTTCATTTGTGATTATTATGTTACTTTTATAATTTACATGGCTATTTTGTTCAGTTTTCTCGATGGTTCTTGATTATTGTGCTCATTTTATTCATCATTTTTCTTCATTTTGTTGCTTATTTTTTAAATTTTTTTGCTATTTTTTTTGCTTAGGCTAGTCATTTCTTTATTTTTAATGATTATTTTGTGTAACTTTTTACCTCTGCCAAGGAGGTTATATTTTTGCCGCCGTTTGCTAGTTAGCAATGTTACTCAAAAAGTTATTAATGGATTTTGATGAAATTTTCAGGATACCTCAGAAATAATACAAGGAACCAAGGATTACATTTTTGATCTGGATCACGTTGTGGATCTCAAATATGGCTAATTGCATTTTTTTTGGTTTAACCTTACAAAAAATGGTTAAATTATTTGATTTTTTTTTAAAAAACAAGAAAATATCCTTATACTGTAGGTTCTACCATGCAGCAAAGTTTGATCCTGATCCAGCAATATTCTGGATCTGGTGATTTAGATTGCACAAATTAATCAGGCTGATAGGAAATGTGTGACTGCAAGGTAACAGAAGAAACTATAGACATGCAGCGAACATCAAATTGTATCTGAAACCGAGCTGATTCAGTTCAGTGGTAGCGGATACAACATACTTTATGTTCAACATTTGCTAAACTAAATCCAGAGGAAAACAGCCATTATAAAAATACAATTTTTCATATTAATAATGAACTATTTATGATATCAATATAATTCCAAATGCTAAGATTTGGTTTAGAAAGTCAAGGAATCCAATAATAAGGGGAAAAATAATCTAGGAATATTAACTTTGGATGTAATAGTACTATGGAAGATAGTTTTACGTAACCGCTGTACACAGTGAGCTGCCTTGGCAGGGCTGTGCGCTCTCTGACTGCTTTCTAGTTTAAATTACATCCTTCTTGAGTACTTGAGTACTTGAGTACTACCCATCTCTGACTGTTACTAGGTTTTGTTCAGTTTATTCTCTGTATACTAATTTAAAGTGGTGATTTTAGTTTGTG
The DNA here is from genome assembly GCA_029823295.1 of Pseudamia nigra. Taxonomy (NCBI): domain Eukaryota; kingdom Metazoa; phylum Chordata; class Actinopteri; order Kurtiformes; family Apogonidae; genus Pseudamia; species Pseudamia nigra. The sequence continues at coordinate 7,996 of JAQQAE010000984.1, forward strand.
AAGTGCATTGAGATAATTGTGTATTTTGAACACATTCTCATTCCTCGTGCATTGAATTCAGTGGTTACATAAAAGTCTTTAGCATCTTTATTCCCAAGACACCCTGTGCTTCCTGGTCCTACAGTATGTTCAACCTAAGGGCTAGGGTTGAACATATAGTTTTTCTTTACTTTTACTATTTTCAATACTGTACCTTAACACTGAAGACATCCAAACTGTGAGGGAACATTTATGGAATGACAGTATGTAGCAAACAAAAAAGTATTAAACAACCCAGAACATGCTTTATATTTCACATTGTCCAAAGTAGATACATTTAGTCCTGATGACAGCTTTCTTAATGTGCTTTAGACCTACGCAGGGGAAGAGTGGGTACAGTGTCAATAGTCATGCTACTACAACTACTACACATATCCATACTATAGCATGAAGTCCTCAAGTAAAGAAAAACAGTATGCCTTTACTTTAAGAAATGAAGGTCGGTCAGTCTGAAATTCTCAAGAACTTTGAATGTGGATAAAAATTTTGTACCATCTCACACAATGTAGGACACCTGGTCACAATACCTAGTGTGACCTCCTGTTATCTGAGAATATGTGTCATAAAAATTTGCCATAGTCTCATTATGAAGGCTGGACCGGTGCTACGACTATTTAAAAATAGTTTGGCTCAAATGAAGGGGTGCTGCTGAAAATGAGGTGAAAACTTTTATCATGCACCAGTGGCCCCGACAGAAACTCTATCATGAACTTTGCACACTCCCTGCCCTGCGCAATCCCCCAAAGTCACCTTAACCTTTTAACACAGATCAAAGAGGGGCAAAGGAAAAAATACAGAGTGAGACACCACAAAGCTTTAGTCACAGTTCAAAGCACTGAAAGAGATAGAAAGAAGGAAGGATGAAGAGAAAGAGAGATGGCAGCAAAAGGAGAGTCAATGAGGCACAACCCTGACTTCAAACACATACAGATTAACCTTGCAGCCTTCTCCACAGCAGCACGTTGTTTCAGTGAAAAGCCACAAACCTATTAGTGAGTCCAAGCTCTCTTTTGGAGGATCATGACTGGGGGTGCAAAAGCATTGTCTGAATACAAAGCTCAGTGGCAAAAAAAATCCAGCTGAAAATTCAATTCAGTAGGTCATGGCTGAGCTCAAAGGGTTCATTCTTGATTTGTACTGATGTGTACATTTGTAGCAACGCTGTGAACAAGCCAACCCAAGGTGAGAAAAGAAGGAGAACAAAGATTAGAGGAGGTGTTATCACGAGGTAAACACAAGGTCAAACTGACACAGCTGGAGGTCGATGTTGTGGATGGAAACACACGGAACTCTGCTTTAAACCTTTATGTGGAAACTTCACTGCAAGTTCCAGAAGCAGTATATTCTCTGAACATTTGACCTACAGTCAAGTCATGTGGGTTTATACTGGAAAGGATGTATCCGTGAGATAAGATGTGATAGGACGGTTAAGAGGAGAGAGAATTGTCAAAAACTGTAATTACACACATGTAGCAGGAATTTTCAGTTAGGTGCAGAAGCAGATGTGGAAGTTGTAGCTCTCCCTTTTGCCCAGAGTGAATTGATCTGAAGTGCTCTGCTGACATTTGAACAGTGAGAGTAAATTTGTATTTATAGTGTGGCCTGAAAAGGGAAAAAGTCATGGCAGGTGCAGAATAAAGGGCAAAGTTACTGTAAGCGATTTGACAAGACTTAACAACAAGCAGGGTTAGTTTGCTTCCCAGGCTCATGTGAAGGAAACTGAGCACTTTGAAAAGGCTACTTTGGAATATCACTGACAAGACTGATACAATGTTTGTGTTTTACTTAATGGGAGCAGAAACCTGTACAACATATTGGAAGACTTCTGTCAGAGTCATCCTCAATGGAAAAAGTTTGTGACTATTACTACTTTCAGGCCAACAAGCAGGGTAACCCAGGGCTGACCTGTTTTTGTCAATTCATACCAGCCAGTCAACCCAGATCATGGCAATTCAGACAAGATTACATATGGGCTAAAAATGGGCGGGCGGACATGTCATCTTCAGGGACAGACAGCAACACGTTATGTTAAGGTGGGCATACACTGTGTGACCATTTTGGCTACAAACACATGTAAATCCAGACATCCCGACACATCTTTTCCAATCAATACTGGACAGAAATATACACACACACACACACACACACACACCTGTCTGCATGGAAATGTTCAAGCTTGTAGCCAAATCTAACTTACTGGCTCCAGTATGTGATATTTTTGTGAAGCTTATTCCTTTCTTCTTGATTTCACACACTGTTTCCTGCTACTGCACTGGTCCTGCACACACACAGTGAAGAGAAAAGAGGAGAAAACGCAGTGATCAGATGGAAATCAAACATGTTTGAAACCCATCTGAGGCACAATTTGCAGCTCTGACTGCTCGGCCGGTCATAAAGCAGGCAATGGCATTTGTTCCCTGACCTGTGGAGCTGGAGGAGAGCCGCACAGGATTGGTGAACACTGTGTGTCCAAAAATCCTGTAACTCATAGTATGACCAGTCCTTTCACCCAACACTGCTCCTGTTTTTGTTGTAGTCGCAAATTTCGTTGGACCCACCTCTCAATCCAGGTCACAAACAGGGTCAGATAACCCAGATGATGCACTTTTCATGGACGTGATGGGAATATTGGCAGTTGTGGATGTGGGCTAATGATAGCTTAAATATGAGTAGTAGTAGGTCCAGGACTAACACACTTCAGCTTGATTATGATTGGTTATAACTTGTGATGTCACAATCACAAAAATGGCTGTTTTTTCTTTCCATCCTATTGTGATTATTTCTCATGATGGGAAGTAGTGGTTGTGGATGGAACAGTATCTGCGTCATCCAGTACCTGCAATGTTTGTTTCTCTATCTCTGCTCTTTTCTTTTGTCCCTCCTCTGTCCACTAACCCCAACCAGTCAGGGCACATGGCCGCCTACCCGGAGCCCTGGATCTGCAGGGGGCAACCACCCCACCCGTACTCACCTTAGGCTTGTTTTGGACGACTGACTACGCAAATACAATTGAATTAAATTATTTTCACAACTTTTATTTTACATTACAGACAGTATGGGACCTTTAAAAAGTGATGCTATATGTGTAGTTTGGGCACTGAGGGTCAAGCAGCAGAACATTATGACTTGAGAATGTTCCCCTCTTGAGACCATGAGCATGAGTTTAGGGGACGTTAAAAACTCTAATTATTTTTACAGACTCAACTGGCTGAATGAATAAGCTGCTCATCACGACATAGTTAATATGCATCACAAATGACCATTTTCACATTTCATCCATGATCGCTGGAGTTATGGATCACCCTACTTCCTGCATTTATGCAAAGTTAATTGCCCCCCAGTTCCATGTAAATCACTGTTTTTACTGTATCTTCAGTCTTCGTTATTTGAGGTTTATCCCATTATCTGATATGATGTAAGGATCCATTTTACTGTTGTTAGTGGCTGGGTTTTACACAGTGGTTCTCAACTGGTGGGTCAGGACCAGAAAGTCGCAGATGCATTGTGAATGAGTCCCAACATGTTTGAAAAAATATCTCCACATACAGTATATTATTGTTTTTTTAATCTGATGTTGGACTTTGTTGTCACAGTAACACAGTCATGGTTTATTATACTTTTTTGTAAATGTTCGTTCATTTGGTATATTATTATATTAAATGTTGTTCATTTTCTGGTCATTTTTTTCTTGTTTTCTTAATTATTTTTGTTGGTTTTCATTTTTCGTGTGGTCCATTTTATTTAATTTTTGTTTACTGTCTGTATTGTTTGTTATTGTGAATTTTTGTTTTCATTTTTTGAATTTTTTGTGCATTTTTTGATCATTTTGGACTGTTTTGTCCATTTTTTAAACTATATTATTCATTTTTGTTCATTTCTTACTCATGTTGATTATTTTGTTCCCTTTTCCTTGTTATGAAGTTTACTTTCTTCAGTTTTGTTCATATTTATTTGTTTTTCTTACTTGTGTGAATTCATTTAATTAATTTTAACAGTTTCTTCAATATTGACTATTTTGTTCATTTTTTAAAATAATTTTATTCCTTTGACATAATTTTGTTTCATTTTGCAAATTGTGTTAATTATTTTGTTCAGTATTTTGTTATTTTTGTCTCTTTTACTTTTTTCAGTTTTGTTCACATTGTTTTATTAATTTTGTTCATTTTGATTTTTTTCCTTTAGTTTCTTGTTTTATTCACTTTTTATTGATTATCTTGTTCTCTTTGATTATTTAGTTAATTTTCCATTTTAATATTTTTCATAATATTTTGTTAACTTTTTATGCTTTTAAAAATGTTTTTTCTTGATTTATTTTCTTCATTATTTCTTTTTTATTTAGCTTTTCTTCACTTTCCTGATTATTTTATTTATTTTTGTTGCATTTTGCTGATTACTTTGTTTATTCTGTTGATTATTTTGTCATTTTGTATTTTGTTTTGTTCATTTTCTTTATCCTTTTACTCATTTTTCTCCATCTTGTCAGTCACTTAGTCCATTTTCTTGATGATTCTGGCCATTTTTCTTGTTTGGTTCTCAATATTTCCAGGAAGATCCAGCAATGCCCGATTAAAAATATCCAAGTGTTCAAATCAAGTCCTTATTCATGCAGCTTTGAAAATACAAATATTCCAGTCAGTCCTACCTGCTTCTGTAGCTGTGCCGTGCCTTATTACCATGAAGCTAATAAAATCCGATGGAGGCTGGAGGAGGGAAATTCTTTGTCCCTAATGATGATAAATCTGCTTGAGGGAGTTATTCAAATATTCAGCTTCTTAGAAAGAAAATGAGAATCGTTTTCTTTCCGGGAGCGAGTGAAATCACACCATTATTCTTGTCAGGTGGAAAAAACAGGTCTACATTTCATTTAAGCCCAGATCATGCTCACGCTGGCACTGTTCACCTGCTTTAGTGTCAGGTGGATAAATTTAACTATTCGGCCTCCATGTGAAGAAGGTGGGTCCTTCAAGGGCGCACGTTCTATTTCAACACTGGTTTATAGTCCCTCATGTCTGGATCCTCATGGGAAAAAAAGCAAGAAAATGAGTACAACTTCAGAAAACAAGCACCAAAATTAACAAAATTCAACGAAACAGTCAACAAAATGAACAAAGCAACATTGAAAGAAACATATTGAGCATAAATGAGCAAAATAAGCAAGAAACTGAGCAAAACGGAGCAAACTAGTCATCAAAATAATGATGACAGTCAACAAAATAATCCAAAAGAAGCAAAAATATATAAAATAAGCAACAAAAAATAACAAAATTGAACAAAATAATCAAAAAAATGAAGAACAAAATTGAATAAAATAAGGGACAAACTGGAAAATATGAATGGAATTGAACAAAATGAAAAAAATGAACAAAAAAAACAAGAAAACAGAACAAAATAATCTAGTAAAGTAAGCAACAGTGAGCAAATATGGACAAAATAAGGGACAAAATAAACAAAAACATGTCAAAGCAGACATTAACAATGTGCAAAATAATCAAGGAAATGAAGCAAATAAGCAACAAAACAGACAAAACAAATATCTAAACAACAACATGAACAAAATAATCAAGGAAATGGAGCAAATATGGAACAAAATGAACAAACCAAGCAAGAAAATAAACAAAAATGATAAAAACAGTCCAAAAATGAACAAAATAATCAAAGAAATTGAGAAAATAAGCAACAAAATAAGCAAACACTTTGAACAAAATAAACCAAATAAGCAACATAATTATCAAAAATCAATAAGACAATCAAGAAAATGAGGCAAATAAGTTACAAAATTGAACGGAACTGAACAAAATAATACAGGTAATATGCAAAAAATGTACAAAAATAAGCAAGACCAAAAAAAAAAATAAAAAACAAAAATTGTTAATAAAAATATAAAGCAGCGAAATGGGGTAGATAAGCAACAAAATGAGCTAATATGAGCAAAATAAGCAAAAAATGAAAAAATAATGAAAAACTGAAAAAATAAACAAAACAAATTGAACACAACAAACTGTACAAAACAAACTGAACAAAACAAGTAACAAAGAACATAACGTAACAAAATTCAACTAAATAGCAAATATTTCACTGACCAAATAACTAATAAAATGATCAAAATACCCCACAAAATGAAGAAAATAATCAAGAAAACAATGAAAAATGAACAAAATAAGAAATATAAGCAACAAAATTAACAAAGAAATGTACAAAAATAATTCAAAGAATTCTGCAATGAACATAAATGAACACAGAAATGAACAAAAATAGGGTTTCATCTAATTCTATGGCTAATTCGATGGTTAGCTGTGCGTGTGGGGTCGCATACGCCAACCCTGAGGGAGACAAATCCCCATCCCGTGACGTTCCTGCCTATGCAGCTTCCACATGCAGTATATGGCTGTTTGATGATCCTTAACACAGCCATTCAAACACACACACACACACACACAGTCCATTACACAGCGATCCATCCCTCGGTGAGCCTCCTCATGCAGCTGTGGGCTCCCTCCTCTCCTGCTCTGCGGAAGGCCGCTGTCACTTAGCCCGGTGCTGCCCATCTACACCTGTCAGCCGCCATCTCATCTCTGAGGTTAAGCTGGCAGAAAATAGCCCTGGGAGCAGAGAGCACTATGGGAGCACAGGAGGGAGAATCCAGGCTGAGGCTCCAGCTCTGACCGAGCAAATCAGACAAGCGTCCTGAGGCTCGGTGACTTACTGCTCTGCTTGTGGGCTTATTGTAATCAAAATGCTGCTGGTGAAGGACATAAGGCTCCATCGTCCACTGCAGACTGACTACAGCCTTATGTAGTATGTGCTGGTTCTCATAGACTGGATACTGAACAGCAGTGCAGTGTTTCCAAAACCTTGTTTTTCTACCATTGTGGTCTCATTTGCAATAAGAGCAAAGAGCAAGTTGTGCATAAATAAATGTTGACCCTAACTGATCATTTTCCTGCCATTTACAAGAGATATACAGTATGTTTGATAAATCACTGCTTTGTTTTAGGCAGTTGATATTGAAAACATACACATTTAAAATACTTCAGCAGCCCCTGAATAGCAGAATTTTGAGTCATTTGGATTTTTCAAAGTCTGCTTGTTCCAAGCAGTTGTTCCACCTTCCCCAAAGGTTGACAGGATGTAGATCTGATTGTTGTCAATAGCCATGGCAAGTTTCAACACTTTTGCAGTATCATGTCCTTTTTTTTTCTGCTATATGCAATAATGCCACCTATTTCAAAAAAGTCAATAAACATGACAAGTTTCAAGTGAATCTGTTCAGCCACTTTATCACCTCAAAGTTGTTGAACTGAAAGCAGCAAATTCGCCAAACTAATGAAGGATTTGAGTTTTGACAAGGACCAAATTGTGATGGTACACAACTGGGTTATTACATCTCCAAACCTAGAGATCCTGATGGGTGTTCTAGTCTGCCGTGGATAGCACCATAAAAAAGGTGGTCTAGGGATAAACAAGCAGATTTAAATCTAACTGAATATTTGTGAATTGTGTTGGAATAACAAGTTAGATTCAACGAGGCCCAAACTCACAACTTACAGGATTTGAAGTATGTGTCACTATAATGTGTAATGTACTGACATTTATTACATGCAGGACCAGGACAACCAAACAAAACCCACAGTTTTGGAGATGCTTGGACTCAGTTGTCGTGATATCACATTTGGTCCTTGTTTACATTGTTTGCATCCTCAGGCTGCTCAATTTTTTTGTTTCAAATACATCAACTTCAAGGACTAAATGTTGACTTGCGGCCTCATACATCGTACCCACTCACTGTGACACTGTAATAAGATAATTGACATTATTATCACTTCACCTGCCAGTGTTCACAATGTTATTACTGGTTGGTTTATATTCTTGTTACACGATGTAGCGCCCTCAACTGAAAAAGGAGTAGGGCTCTTAACTCCAAATTAGAGATTTTTAAGTTATCAATAATCATGGCAAGTTTCAACAAAACTGGTTGAACCGCATCAAGCACTTCCAAATGTTCTTGTTCTAAGCACTAGCACAACTCTTCAGCAGTGGGTAGGTTTTAGCTCTGATAGTGGCCACGTTCAGGTAAGTTGCTTCAAACACTTTTGAGTTGTTATGTGAAAGAAGCAGCAGAACCTCCTCTCAAAAAAAGAAACAGCAGCACCTTTCCCAAAAGTTGGTAGGATGCAGAACTTTAAGTCATCAATAACCATGGCTAATTTCAAGCAAATTGTTCAGGCATTTTCAAGCCATCATTTTGATACTCCAGGTCATCCATGAATGTGAATATCTGCCTTTTTCAGTGGATAATTACTAAACTCAGGCAACATTTATACAGAATGAACACTCTTTTTTTATCTCACCAGTATAGAATATATAAAGAAATACCCTTTATTCTACAGTCAATGCTATAAGAACAATTATCTGAACAAAAATATTTAGAACAATAGCATGCACATATTATTTTGTGAATACTAATTGATTTAGCATATGCATACGTCTGAATTTACCCCCATGAACAGAGAATTCGAATCCACTCAACTGCGACAGCGCAGCAGCGTACGGTAACACGTTGAGCGCTCGTCACGCTGGCCGCTGTCCATTCAGCGCCACAGCGGTCTCTGTCAGCCTGTTCACACCATCTACGGGTGGAAGAATAAATTATCTGTGACTGTTATTACGATCCAGCAGTGCGTTAATCTCCAGTGCACCTTTTATTAAATCAATAAATGTTAAAAAAAAAAGTCCAACTCAGTCCAATACTCCAGGAGATTTAGTTATCATACAGACATGTCAATCAAAGACCAACACAGCCGACATCAGACACTTTTTGTTTTATGAAGAGACAGAAAGTGTAAATATTGATCAAATGACTTATTAATGTCTGAATAAAACATATGAGATCAGGGCTTTTTGGAGCCAAGTGGAGGTCAGAAAGTGACTGCTGGAGAGATTACAACTTTAGGGGTGCACTCACACGTGGCAGTCCGTGCTCTGTCCAAGAGGACTTAAAACGTAAAGTCCAGTTTTTTGATGAGTGTGTGAGCTTCATTCTGTGTTCAAGCCTGGTACCTTTCCTAGGTTCTGGCATCGCTGCATGAGGTGTGTTTTACATGGTACAGGAGCTCATACACATGTACAAGCACAATTACACAACATGGGAGTGATAAATACACTTTGTTTCCTAATGCCTGCAAGAAAATCTTCTTATGGAGGCAGCTGCCTTGACAAAAGTCATTGCCTTAAGCCCTCATGACACTTATTCAGAACCAGCAGGAATCAAGCAGAACCAGCCGGACTGAAGAAAATCGCGCTAAATTCAGGAATTTGTAAGAATGCTGTTGGAATACTTAGAATGCTTCTAACCCGCCTCGAATTATTCTTGCACATTTCGGGTGTATTAGCTCTGAAATGCAGGTCAAATATAGTTGGAATATTTAGGAATATTAATATTAAGTAGGAATATTGAGAATGCTGTTAGAATGCAGTCAGAATATTTAGAATGTACCTGTACTTTGAATACCGTACAAGTGTGGTTCAATTGCTGGTTGGAAGGTGCATTCTGACTCATTTGAGGCGCTTTCAGGACATTCTGAAAGGATTTGAAGTTGCTTGCCATTTTGCTTCTCTTTTGAATGTGATCAGAAGGTTTCGAATGCTGCTGGGATGGTGTAAAAATATTTAGAATACAGTCATACATTCATACACTTCAAATGCACCTCAAAAGTTTTAAGCATGATAAAAACATTCAGGCCGGCCACAAGAATGGGCCCGATTATTTGGAATGCGCTCAGATTGCAGTCAGCATTTTTAGAATGCACCCCGAATATCCAGGAAAATACAATAATTTTTCATTCTGACGGCATTCTGACTCATTCCTCATCTAGTGTCACAAGGGCATTATATAATCAGGAAATCCAGGTTTGACTGAAAAGACTCAAAATAAGACAAAAATTCAGTTAAACTGCGTGTGTCATATTACATTGTGATGTGTATCTATGCTGCTTGAGGCTGAAGCAATGTGGATGCAGATCATTGTAGGACTGCAGAGGACACACAATGTTTTTTTTTTTCTTTCCAGCGCTGTATGGGGTGTTATGGCCATGACAGGAATGTAACAGGGACAACTGAGACCAGTGTGAGTGCACCTGTTACATCTACATTGGTCTCGTTGTTTAGCACTAGCCCTTGCTCGCTGGTGGTTCCTCATTGAAGATGACATCTCCCAAACATTGAAATTCTCTTCACCTCCTCCTCAACTGACTTTAAACAAAGCTAAAGCCCCATCTCTGCAAATCTGCTTTTACGTGCCTGATGTTCTATTTTATAGTATATTAAAGCACTTTGTGGTGTTCGGCTCTTCAAAGATGCTCTATAAATAAACTTAATGTGCTTTCTGTCATGGGTCCAATCCCATCTGCACACTCACTGACTCTGAGGTGTGCCAGGGTTTCTGCAGGGCCCTAATATGTCCTCAAAAGTGTCAAACCCAATCATTTTGCCTTAAAATCGAATATTAAAGGGGTTTCACAAATCTAAAAAAGATGTACTGTGAAATTAACATTACATTCATGAAACTGCATCAATAAGCCCCTTTTAAAAGTGCTTTGGGAATAGAATAGAAATATGTTCGTATTTTTAGAAAAATGCAAAAATCCCTCTTTTATTAACCAGTGCTGTGAGATCATTATGAGTTTCCACTGACTGTGGTTTTCGCTTGTGTTATGTAAAATGTATGCCAGGATTTGCCTCCAGCTCACAATCAGAGTGAACTAAAGTGGTTAAGCCGAACGAATCATTAAAATATATTAAATAAACAATAACAGAAATTAAACTTGTTATTGTCACGCTGGAGGACATGTGGTTGTCTCTCCTCTCTGGTTTGAGAGGAAACAATGTTAAGCATCATTTAAATACAGAATGTGGGTTAAGCTTGAGCCTTACTTGACCATTAGGCTCCAGCAGAATTAAAATATTAATTTCAATATTTGAAATTTTCCTTAATTAGACATAAAAAATCTTGATTTTTCAAGTTGATAAACACTGACCTAATGGTTAATAAGCAGTCATTAACTCTAATGTGATAGATCCCAGTGCACATTCAGATTTTGAAAGGATTTAAAAATATTGTATAAATAAATAAATAGACGTGAGTGAAGACCACCCAAAGACTAAACTGTACAGTATGTTTCATTCATAAGCATTGTTTAATCCATGTGGCGTCACTTCTCCTCTTCCTCACATTAATAAATATGACATTAATTGGAAAGTAAGGACATTAATTGAATAATAAGTGAATGGTGTCAAATAAGAAACATACAACATATAAAGAAATAAATGATAGAACTATTCTTTGAAAGCTTTGAATAAAATTATCTCCCATTCATGACCTTGATCCTGCCTTTCCAGAATGGGTTTGCTCGTTGCATAACCCTATATTTTATTCATTTTAGTTTCCTGAGTTCATTATTTTGTTAATTGGCTGGATTGTTTTGTCCATTTTCAGACTTTGTTGTCTATTTTGCAGCTTATTCTGTTTATTTTCTTGCTCATTTTGTTCAGTTTATTTATCATTCATGTTCATTTTCTGATCATGTTCATGTTTTTATTATTTTTATTCACTTTGTAGATTATTTTCTTTTTGAATTTTATTTTTTGATTAGTACTTGTTTTGAATGTTCGTTCTTATTATTATTATGCATTTAAACACTACAAAATGCCATGTAATTTTAAATCTCATTTTTGGTGTTGAATCAAAATGTTTGGATTAAGATGTTCAAATTGTACATAATCCTGATTTACATTTTGTCACATCACATTAGTGTCTTCATATTGGTTCATTATGGATTCTTTTTAAAGCCCCAAAAGGCCTTGTCCCATCTTATTTATGGGATTTGTTGTGGTTTTTGACGCTTCCAGCTCCCTGCTCCGCAGATGCATTGTCATTCCAGATGAATTACATAATAAAAGGGAAAGAGTTGTCATGGTCAGGTAATTTTGGAATGAATGTCTTGAACATGGCTGCAAACTGTCTCAGCAAATCAGTTTTTAAAACAAACATGACAGATAAGTTTGATTTATTTACGCTCAATGCCCATCATTCATTTGACAGTGATATACTGTACTTTTACACCCAACTGTTCAACTCATGTGGGCATAATTCAACCAAAATTTTTTTTTTTTAATCAAGGTTGTTCAATTGATCATGATCACAATGTATCCATAGTTTAATTTTAAGTGAAGGGTCCTGATGTAAACTGAGTAGAGGTTCGGACACTGTCAGTCACTTTGAAGCACACGTTACCTCATTCATGTTCAACAACGTGCCTCTTTTTGTTTTACACATGACATCATGCTCACATGACGTTACATGACTAGAGAAGTTATCATTCTGCAGTGATCAATGTTTCTTTTGGTTGTTTGTTCTGGGTACCGTATCTCCAGCCGGTTGTTCCGATAGTTTGACATTTAGCTGAATAAACTTTTCTTCCAGGAGGCCAGTTATAAAAATTTGTATCAGTCTGAAACTGCTGTTCTGAAATATCACTGGGACTGTGAGGCTGTATGAAACCAAGAGAGACTCCAGGATTACATGCGAACATACACTATTTTCCATTTTTACAGAGGAACAACAAGCAACTATTCTGCCTGTGGCTTTTAATTTGAAATAATGAAAGATATGTCAAAATGAACATACACTGGCATTAATTCAAAATTTTCAAAGTTAAAAAACAGGCAAAATAATGAACAGTTATGCAAAATTACCAAATACCAAATATTGAACAAAATGAACAAATTAATAAACTAAATGAAAAATCTGATCAAAATGATCAACAATATGAACAAAATAATTTTAAAAAAAGAACCAAAATAAACAATATAATTAAACAAAAAATGCACCAATATCAATGGGAAACTACTGCTGATATGGAACGAACACAGAAATGCAGCTATCTACTTTAACTCTTTTGTATTGGTGTGATTCTGATGTACTCAGTATATTACTTTGCATTTTGCTGATATCAATTATGAAATGTGTGCAATATTATTCTTCTGCATAAACTCCATGCACATTAGTTACTGCAGTAATGTGAATAAATATACAGTTGAAATGAACAAAATAATGAAGAAAATAGCCAAACTAAGAATGCAAAATGAACAAAATTATCAAGAAAAACAATAATCAAAACTTCTAATAAGAAAAATATTCAAAAAACTGAAAGATTTAAGTGAGAAGCAAAAATGATGAAGACTGAACACAGTATTGAAGAAAATAATACAATCCAAAACAATAAGCAAAATGAACATAAACAAAAATTCCAAAATCTCTAATGGTTGTCCTCAGTTTTACTGTTTGCATTTTTACTATAGACAAAAAGAGAGAAACCAGATGGCTGTTCATAAAACTCAATGATTAATATATAACCACAGAGAAATTTAAGTTGATCTGTTTCTGGGGAAAATGCATAGTGTTGAACTGGCTCCAGAAAAAAAATACTTAAAAACCACACCCTATTTCAGTCCTTCAATTACATAAAAGTGCTAAAACAAAGGTAAAAAAGTGCCGAGCGTTGCTTAAAATGTGTCTTCATTATTCACTTCCTTCTATTTTTTTCTTTGTTCTTATTTCAGGTTATTTCTACAGTTGACAAAACCTGCTGAAACCACACAGATATTGTATGAAATAAGCTTCTTTATTCACTCACAGTTACTGAAAAAGAAACTTCACCTGTTGGCTAAGGTAGAAAACAGACTCGCATTCAGCACATACAGTTTAATGTCTCCTCTAAGGGGCTGCGGCGGGAAAAAGGTCAATCTAACCGACGACTCAAACACATACACGTCTAAATCACATCACATTCTGCTCTCACAAATACTCTCTGAAAGTACGGCATTGTGAAATGAATGAAGAAACCGGACGTGTGGCAGGTTGGACATTTGTGACCGAAGCTGAAATCTTCAAAGCAGAACTGGGTGATAAATCGTTAACATGATCATTTTATCCTGCAGTATTTAAAGGTCCCATATCTTAAGACAATTCATATCTTTAAGGGAGCTGATAAAGTAGTGGTGCACTGTGACCTTGGACCAAATCTTGACACAGTCCATAACAGTGCAATTGTAATGGACAATTGTAGCGACATCGTGATTGGATGGGGGTGGGGCTACTCCATTTTAGCTGGAATATGACTGGTTCTTACTTTTGATGTCACAAGAAACGTGTATTTTTCCTGTTGTCCATTTTGGTTACTTTTATCATTCAAGACAAATTAAATCAGATTTCTTTTTTTTTCCATCCTTTACATCATTTTCATTCTTACTCTGCACGTGTCATTTTTATCTCACTGAGTCTTTTACATTTCCATTGATTTTGTCATTTTGCCCTTTTAAATATCATTTTTACCTTGTTGCATCATTTTCTCACTGTCCGCACTTTATACATTTTTGTCATTTTTGTATATTTCATATCATCTTCATCTTTTTGCATCTCGTATGACATAATCTTTCTTTTTGTACTTTGTCTCTCCTCTGTCCATGGACCCAACCTGTTGAGGCAGATGTCCACCTACGCAGAGAATTTAACGGATTCCACTGGGGAAGCTAATAATTTTGACTGCAAATGTACATACAGATGAATTTGCATCTTTTACATCCCTTGTCTGTTTATGTTTTGTTGCGCTTTAAAACATCCTTCAACTTTCACTCCCTAACTATCCCTAAAAATCTGCCTTTAAATGAAATACTGATCTGACAACTAACAGGATTATTACTTAAATTGACTGATATGGACATTTTTTGCCATACTGCCCAGCTCTAACTCAAAGTACAGGCCACAAAAATAAAATACAAACAAAAAAGTACATGACGTGGTCCATAACTTGGGTACAGGATGTTAATAACATCATTGGTGGCAGTGCATTGTTTAACATGTGCCATCTCTACATATCTCCTCCAGTTGAAAATAACTAAATAAATGTTCTCTCTAAAACAAGCAGCACTTCTTCAGCAAATGACACAAATGTAAATTCCAGCTACGGATCAGAGAGGAAAGAAAACACATACAGAAATGCCCCCCCCCCCCTAATAAACAGTTTCATACAAGGCTGCGACGTACCTTGTCACCTTATTATGAAATTTTTTTTTTTTATGTGGCAGGAAAATCCATCTGTCCAGACGCTTGCACAAAGGAAAAACTGCTTTGCCCTAATTACAGCTTGAGGTAGGTAATCCACAGTCTACTGAAATTATAATTATTACAGTTTTAATTAGTGCCAATTAGAAGTAATGCATAATTTATATCGCAGATATTTTTTTTTTTTTGACTGAGCAGGATGGAAATACAAACACTCGCCCTATGTTAGGTAATAATTTGGGGGGGAGGGGTTAAAGATGCTGTGCTGTAAAACATCCGCCTTTTATTACAATACGCTAAGTACGATATTAAATTAATATGAAATAATTCGGTTTACAGGGAAAAAACATCAAACCTTCACGTTCATTCACTTTGCACTTAGAACTGGGCGATAAATTGATAGTTACTGATGTTGTGATGAATAATAAAGTATTTTTCTTTTGCCTACTTAATGACACATATTGTTTATTTGATATAATTGACTAATGTTGCTAAAATTCTTTTGTAGCCCACGTCTGTGTTGTTCTTGTCTTTTTGCATGTTTTCGGTTTTTCTGTCATTTACATAATTTTGAGTCTTTTTTTTTGTCCTTTTTGCCTGCCTTGTCTGTCTTTTATTCTCTTCTCTTTTATGTCTTTTAATGTTTTATATGGTGATTTTGTCACTTTGGGTCATTTATGTTTGGTGTCTTTTACATTGTTTCTGTTTATTTGAATCTTTCACATAATTTTCATCTTGTTGCATCTTCTTTCTGTGTCTTTTATGATGTTTTCTTGTCTTTTAACATCTTTTAAGTCTATTGTGTCTATTACATTCTGTCATTTTGCATTTTTAACATCATTTGCTTCTCTTACATATTTTGCACCTATTACATATTTGTTTCTTATGTCTTTTACGTAGTTTTTCTTTTTACGTCTTCATGTATTTGTATGTCTTATATATTTTATTATAAATTATTTTTTATTTCCACATTTTTCTTTTTCCATCTTTTGTCTTTTGCATCTTTCACTTGTTTTTTTTTGCATCTTTTATATCTTTCACATCATATATCATTACCATTTTTTTGCCTTTTTTACATCACTTTTGTGTTTTTGCATCTATGCCTTTTGCTTCTTTTTAAGTGTTTTTACATCATTTAACTCTTTTGGGTCTGTTGCATAATTTTTGTGTTTCTGCATTTTTGATCTTTTGCTTCTTTTGCATATTTTATGTCTTTTACATTGTTTTTGTCCTTTTTGGTCTAGTTGCTTCTACAGATTCAAAACATAAAATAAGTGTCCAGTTTCTTGAATTTTCAGTCTTGACCAAAATTGTTACCGGAATTTTAATGTGAGAACATTTCTGTTATCGCCCAGCTCTATTTAAACTCGTCCCACCAATTCCACTCGTTTTCAAAGATGATTTTTAACTGTATCATTCTGTGAGGATGCAGAGAAATTTATAACATTATAAAGAAATACGTCATGAAAGGAGTGGCTGAAATTATGGTAAAAAAATGGTACTTTGGCTTTGGCTATAGAGTCTGAAAACAGCAGAGTTGAAAATAAATGACAGAGGATCGACAGGTATCATTCACACAACAGACGAGTCAGGAAACATAAAAAAACTCTCGCTATCCTAAAATCTGTCTTGCTCCACAGAAAGGCTACATTGCATACTGTAAAAGGTTAAGAATCAGTGTTTTGACTATCACTAAAAAAACATGTTAAATATCATTTTGCACATAAATAAATCTGCTGATTTAAATTCCTGTCTTATCAGTAGAGGTGTGGTATTTACTACGTTCTTTCTTCATAGGTACGGAAGATACAATTTCCATTTGTTCATTGGCGGCTGTTGCTGTCAAGTCCAGACCCTGTGGTTCATCCTGAAGCCGCATACTTCTGTGTGCTGGGCATGGAAACTGTGCAATACCCTGTTCTCATTGTTAAAGCAGAGCAAATCTCTTGAAACATCCCCAAACCTCACCTCAAGAGGTCCACTGTTCCAGGTGTTCATACTAGGTCCGACATATGAGAACATCTGCAAACGGGCCCAGTAGGTTCTTGTTGAAAATACACCTGACCCATACCAGGTAGGTAGTGAAGGGTTTAATGTTCTCTGAGAAAGTATAGTTCTGCTGGGGGAGGATATAAGGCATGTAGGTGTTCTCTCCCTGCTCCTGAATCCACACCTCGTACTTCACCTCTCTCACCTTCAGGTATTTCAGATTCCACGGGATCAGCCAAGACACTGTGAGTTTAGCCTCGCTGGTTGTTTGTACCGACGTCTGACACTGAGGTTTTCTGACACGGCTTGGGTAGATCATACTGGTCAGCTTGGACTTTTTAAAGAGGGGCTTGGTCTTCATACCCTCTTTGAGGACTTCTAAGAATGAGGGTATGTCCACTATAGTGTCCTGGTAGATCCGGAAAAGCCACTCTGGGTTCCGGCAGCACAGATGCCTGGGTACGTCCTTACTGGTCAGGATACGCTCCTGCTCCTCTTTTTCCAGGTGGCTGATGCCTCCTTGTTCCCAGGGTCTGTCTGGGTGGGTGATAGTGTTCTCCTCATTAGTGTTTCTCCATGAAATATAATGGAGGTCCATACCTGGAAGGGATGTTAGAGTCTTATAAGGGGTGTACTGTTCAGGGTTCACAGCGAATGGGAACAGTTCGACCACAACTGCTCCTCTGGGGAGGAAGAGTGAGGTGATGAGCTGAGCTCCATGCATACTGACTAGCATTGAAGCCTTGCTGATCACCTGGATGATACTGGGGAAGGACTGTTCCTCCAGGGAAACTGTGACCACCCTCATCTGGAACTCCTGAGCCAGAGCCATGATGAATTCTGCTTCGTTGAGTATTAGCCTTGTTGTTGATCGACTAAAGACAACAATGTATTCATCCTTATCTTTCTCCTTTTCGTCTTCTGCACTCCCGCTGTCTTTCTCTGCCTCTTCCACCCTTGTGATGTTCATTTTCTCCATAAGAGCCTTGGCAAACTGTCGAATCTCATTCCCTGTGACCAAAATGTTCGCTTTGGGTCCTTGTGGCTGGACAAAGCCGTACTGGTACCAGGTGGTCATCTTGGACAAACCAACATAAGATTTTGTAAAACACATTAACTTCCCCAATTTCCTCAGCTGTTCTTTGAGTAGAGGCTGCTTGGTGCTGAGAAGTCGATACAGGTCAAAATGCGGCCCTTCACCCCAGCCCTCCATGAAAACAAGACGAGTCTCATCATCCAAGTCTGAATACTGTTTCATGGTATAGAATGCTGGGAGGAGATCATCATGGAATACATGCATTAAGTTGTCTGGATTAAATCGGTTTAGGATCAGTGTCACATCTGGTACAAATACGGGCTTGGGCAAGACCTTCAGTACAGCAGCTGGGAGGTCTACAAAGTTGAAGTACTGTGTGTTGTGATCTTCTACTGAGGACAAATCCAGCAGAGCAGGTTGAAAGCGCCTAGACCCCAAGTTAGGCAACATGACAGAAGAATTGGAGTGAAAGAAGACAAACTCTTCTGCCTCGGAGGAGTAGCAGAGGTAGTCAAAGCGGCAGATGCGGTCCGTGTGCATCTTACCCGTGCAGACCATGCGGGTGCCGTGTTCTTGCAGAGCCTGTAGGGCCACGTGGTAGTCGATGGGGGCCTGTGAGAGCTCCTGGGACTGCCGTGTCATGTGCAGCTCTTCCTCCAGCAGCGCAGCATGCTCGCTCAGCTTGGAATATTTCCAAAGCAGAGCTGCAACCACAGAGACCAGCAGCCCGTTAAGGAGTGCGCCCAGACTCATCCTGCAGCTCGCCACTGAAGCCCGCATCACTGCTGCTGGCGAGGACCCTCCTCCTGACTCCGACTGGCCTCCGACCTCAGAGGGAGACGAGACATCCGCTGCCAGGCAAGGACTGGAAAGAGGAGAAAATGCAGTGAGAAGGGAGAGGATATGGCAGAGATGGGGGAAAGAAATAATAGAATAAATTTAAAGAAGCGGTCAAAAAACCCACATAAGAACACAGACAAAGTTGGTTTTACATTTTGCTAACCTTGCATAGATAATTGTTGCAGAATACTGTCCAAGTTGGATGCAGCAGCCAACCAAGCAACCAAACACTACAAACTGCATACACATCTGAATGCCTCTTCCAAAGCCTCCTTTAGGACATTCAATCAAAATGAACAAAATAACCAGCATCTCGTGAACTCGGAGAGAAAGGCTGTGTTTTTGTGTTGTTGGATCATTTACAGTGTTCGTTTTTTGGCTTTTTTGAATACTTTCAAACCACAAATAACTGTCTAATCTCATCAACTTTCATTCAGGACCAAAAAACAGACATTAACAAAATAATGATTTGACATTTACCATGATAAATAAACTTCAGTCAATTGTGAAGACAATGTTACTGTTACTGTTAGACAAAACTAAATGCAGTTAAATAACAGTGCAGTGTTAAATTAAAATACCACTGAAAGGCATTGCATGGATGGTTTATGGATCCTGCAGTCTGCCTAGGCAACGTGAAAAATATCATGCTGATGTTGTTGAAACTTCACTGTTTTCTGCCTTCTCTTCTTTGCTCTCATGCTCATCGTCCTCCTCTGTCTGTTCCTCTCAGTCTCACCGACTTGCTTGTCTGTTTGCAAAGTTCTCACAAAATAAGTGAGCTCTATTTGTACTGCCATTCCTCACACTGGCTGGCATTCAATTGTACAAGTGTCGTCAAAAGTGTGTGCATAGAGAATTGCAGCTACGCATCTGACATTTAGAATCAGTGTTTCCTCAGTAAACGCAAGAGATTTCACTCTTGAAATAAATGTAAGATACATTGTGTAGAATGTTGCATAGACCCTGTTGAATAATACTTATTTTTTCATACTGTACACCTGTATGTGATATGATAACTTTCAATAATGATAATACTGTATGTGTGATACCGTATTTTCCGCACTATAAGGCGCACCTAAACGCCGTCTATTTTGTCCAAATATGACACTGCGCCTTATAATC
>JAQQAE010000985.1:0-28136 GCA_029823295.1 Pseudamia nigra
ATTATAAGGCGCAGTGTCATATTTGGACAAAATAGACGGCGTTTAGGTGCGCCTTATAGTGCGGAAAATACGGTAAGCAGATTAAGTAGTAGTGTTGAATGCAAGAGCGTGTTTGGAAAAGCACCCTAAACTACGTAATTAAATTAGAGACAAAAAAAAGTCAATGTGAAAAACAGTCTGTACAGAGCAAAGGTACAACAGAAATTTTAATGTGCAGAGTTGGTGGAACTAGAAAATTTCTTACCTGTGGTTCAAATATGATGTCAGGAGCTTAACAGAAAGTGTTTTACACTCCTACTCACTAGAGGAAACAAAAATGATCATACTCTTCACTACCTGCCATGAGCATCTTCAGATTTGCTTCTGCACATAACAATGGCCACTTTGCATTGAGGATTACCAGCACCTGCAGAGAGCAAAAAGAAATGCTGTGTTAATTTTGTATTCATGTCTTGTGGTATAGGGAACAATGGGACGATTTAGTCTGGCTGTCCTTAACCATGTGATGACCTGGGAGGACGGAAACACTGTGGGCTGCTGAGTAGGAAGTGACACACGGCTGGTATGTGAGACAGCAACGTGATGATTTCAGTTTCCTCAGCTGGGTTTTTGTCAAGTTTTGTTTGTTGGGGAGAAAATAAATATTAACTTGAATTGGATATGCTGACAAAAATGTACATATCCACTAGAGGGCAACATCAGAGAGATATTTTTACAGGATATTGCACAAACTAGACACAGCAGGGAAGAAAAACTGTAGTGAAAGAACAATAATGTTAAAATGCAGTATTGCATTGGAATTTCCCTGGCAGGCAGTCCATTTTCGGGGAGTCTCTCATGTGGCCTTGGTCTCTTGGGCAGAGTGACCAATGGTTTGCTTTCCTGTTTATAATTCAGCCCAAGTGGTAAAACCATCCCCTAAGACATGACATGTGGACAGCAGACAGCTACAGATAAGACATCACAGGATGACAATCACAGCATGTGAATACTAAAACACAGTGTGACAGAGGTTTAGCTGAATTCCTCCTTTGATATCAGAAATTTAAACCAACCATACAAATGGTTTTGCGCTGAATCCAAGTGTAAGAAATTGCCCGTGACTCCACCCAAACACCAGGTGGAGAAAAGCCCGTTTGGCCTGAGGGCAAGTAGGTTTTCGTGTGAACCTTTGCATAAGTAGCTGAAGACCATGATGCAAGGCGAGCCCTTCTGTAACACAGCGGCCATGTCGGAACACGTCGCACCACAGGAATGATAATAAAGCGGCTCAGTGATCCCTGTGCCTGTCAACTAGTTAGTTATTCATGAATATTTAAAAAAAAAAAAAAAAAACATGTGTCCATCACATACTTAAAAATTCAGTGCATATTTTCCTTGCAAAACAAGGGTGATTATAATGCACTCAAGCTTATTTTTGTTATTTTCTATGTCTAAAACAGTGAGTGACAGACTTAAAATGATATATAATAATAAGTCGAAAATTACAGAGGAAGCTCGACACCACAACATTTTTCATGAGGAAAAAACAAGGAATGCAAAAAATAGTGAGACATGAATCTGTAAGTGAAAAGTATTTAAAATGTATTGGATTAGCACTCAGTGTGTGAGCTAAAGTTAGCCAAGATGACACATAATGAACACAATAGCAAAATAAAACAAACCAGCATTGCCTGTGTTCTCGTCAACCACAATAAACACACTGAGGTCAGTAATAAATAGGACAAAGGTGAGTCATTTGGGATGTTATTTTATACGCTTTTATCACTGTTTCCTTGCAGGGACAAAAATAAAGGGCAGTTACGAAGGATCTCTTTACATCTAGAGAACTTTAGATCAGGATAAACAGCTTCTCTTTGTACTGGCCTCTGCTTCGTGCATTACACTCACACAATAAAGGACTTATAGCATTTTTATGCGTCTTAGTCATCCATTTAGCAAAATAAAATACCGTGGAAAAAACACACACCCATTGCACGCACACACACACTCACACGTGCATGGAGAGCTACGTGGAGAAGTGAGGCGCTCCTACAGTGTCAGCACTGAAGGGATCTGGGCGGGCTACATGGCAAAGCGCTCAGACACTTCAGTCCTGCAGCGCTGCTCTCCACAGGACAATAAACAAGCGTTTGTGTTCAGACCCAACTTGATTAATACCATCAACTACAAGCCCCAAAAGAAAACAAATACAAAGGTAAGAAATCATTTCATTTATTTTACTCCATACTCAAACAAGTCAAACTGAGAGGAAACGATCTGTGACTTTTTACATTTTATTTGTACGCTTTTACACGTTACGTACTAACAACAAATGGACTACATTTTTACATTTAGTTATTACTAAGAGACTAAATTGTATTGTGTCGTTTTATCCACAAGTCAAAGGTTGATTTTAGATTAACAGTCAAAGTCCTGCTGGAGAGATTTTATGATGTCATTATAACCATACAGAGGTAATGATGACTGTACGTTACCACTTTCTCTTTGGTGTACACATTTCACTTCTGACAAGTTACAGGAGCAAAGTGTATCATTATTAGTATAATTTAAGGTGCAGCATAGTTGGTAGAATAAAAGGATGTTTGTCTTAAATTTGCTAAGAACATTTTAATTTTTTTTCATTAAAAAATGGCTTCAACACCATCCAACATAAAACAACCTCAACCTCAACATAAAACAGATCACCTCGAGCGCAAAATTAAATCCATCGAAATCCAACTTCGATCGCTCCATTCAACTGTCAAATTATAAACCGAACGATAAGGTATTTATACTGCATTTCAAATGTCTACGTCTATTTGCCTTTTTCTGTATTTTTAAAAAGACACAACCACTGCAATAATGTAAAAAAGCAATGTCCACGTACACGTCAGTCCATATGAAGCACATTTGTTGACAGCTGTGGAATACTTGACATATTTTCGTGGGTTATACTGCACATCTGTTTCACTAACTCCTGCTCCTCCCATGTGGGACATAACAACTCATTATATAACAAACCTGGAGGGCTTTCATGAAATGACTGTTGTCATTGAGGCAACAAATGTAAATCACCAAAATGAACATGAGGTGCAAAATATTCCATGCACTTTATCTTGAGCCAAGAATTATTTCATCAGTCATGAGACATTTTCAGCTGCCGGACAACAGAAAAACCTCAAATTGTACTCGAATATAATGCAAAATAGAGTCTATTGTATGTGACTATAAACATGTGAAATGAAGTGTAATTGTGATGGTTTTAAAGGGGCTTTTGGAAATACTTCAAACAAGGAGAATCTATTGGATTTGATAAGAGACAGCGAGACTCGACATGTCCTTATCTCGTCCAGTAGCTTCAGACTGTACGGTGCAATTCTTCAGAAAACATGAACATCTAGTCTGGCTCAGAGTCTCACTTCAGCAGGACATCCTGTTGAATGAGCACACACCATATAGAGTAAAAGTAACATTCTGGATATGAATCAGGCCACAGACCACATTTCTGCATCCTCAACTTACATCACATATCTCCTATCACATTTACTAACTGCTTTAGGCAAAAACAGTCAATCATTACGAAGAAGGAAGAAGAAAATGAATTCATAGAGCAGGAAATGTAGATCAGTGTGTTCAGATAAGGTTAACAAGCAATGACAATATTGTCCTACATGATGCTTAGATGTTATCAGTTTCTGCTACAGCTTTTACTGTTTGGAAATAAATCTGATACATGACTGGTTCCTATGTTATATACCAAATATAGTGATTAAATGTGCAGATCGCTTCATAATATCTAGTCCAAAGGATTATTAGACACTAGATTTGTTGTGTTGACTGGGGTCACTGAAGCCCACACAGTTCAGACAGACAGGGCTTAAAGCCATTAGTGAAACCATGCAGGAGAGATTTCATTGAGACGGGAGGAAAACAGGACTGCATTCCTCATCTATTATGTACTGCACACACTAAGGGATTGATTATAGTCCATACATTTCAGGTAAAATGTTACCCCCTAAAACAGTAAAACAGATCTTAACCTAAATCTTACTCTTTTTTTTCCCCAGGTGCAGTAAAAATGGAAGATTACTATCATGATGATGACGGCTTCAATGAAACATACGACTACACTGACTACCACACCGTCTGTGACAAAGAAACTGTGCGCTCTTTTGGCAGCGTATTCCTCCCAGTCATTTATGCTCTGGCTCTGGTGGTGGGCCTCGCTGGAAATGCCCTGGTTGTGGTGGTCTACACTTCACGGCTGAGACTACGAACCCTGACAGACGTATGCATCCTTAACCTCGCAATTTCAGACCTACTGCTTCTCCTCACCTTGCCCTTCTGGGCAGCTGATGCCGTCCATGGTTGGAGGTTGGGATCAGCAGCCTGCAAGATCACCTCGTTCCTCTACAGTACCAACTTCAGCTGCGGCATGCTGTTGCTTGCATGTATTAGTGTGGACCGTTACCGTGCCGTTGCCCAAGTAGCAGGAGGCAGAACTGGAATGGGTCCCCAGATCAGGAGACAGTGGCTCCTGGTGTGTCTGGGGCTGTGGGCTGTAGCCAGCTTTCTGGGCCTTCCAGAGCTCATTTTCTCCACAGTCAAGCACTCCCATCACAGGATGGCCTGTACAGAAGTGTACCCACCCAGCATGGCCCGACCTGCAAAGGCTGCCTTGGAGCTGCTGGAGGTGACCCTCAGGTTTGTGCTTCCCTTTGTGGTTATGATGGTGTGCTACTGCTGGGTCGGTCGGGCCTTGAGCAGAGCAGCTGGGGTACGAAGCGAGCGAAAATGGCGGGCCTTGCGGGTCCTGCTTGCTGTGGTGGCTGTATTCCTGCTCACCCAGCTGCCTTATAATGTGGTAAAGCTGTGCCGAGCCCTGGATGTCATCTACATCCTTGTGACTGAGTGTGAAGTCAGTAAGGGCCTCGATCGTGCTCTTCAAGTGACTGAGAGCCTGGCACTGACCCACGCCTGCATTAACCCACTCCTGTATGCCTTCATGGGATCCTCCTTCAGGGGGCACGTTCTCAAGGCTGCTAAGCACCTTGGACAGCAGCTCGGCAGACACCCAAGGAATGTCATCGAGGAGCCCGCTGTGGAGATCGCACTCAATAACCGCACTCAGACGCAATCACAGTCTGGTTCAGAAGACAATGACACCAGCACCTTCACCATTTAAGACTCAAAGCATTTACCTGCTGTTCCTGTAAGCACCTCCGCAAATGAGTATTTATCTACATAATGTCACTACCCTTCAACATAAGCATCGATAGCCAGAAATGTTATTTTTCCATGTAGCACATATATGAACAGTGAGTTTATAGTATTGTATTTTGTACAAATTGTGTATTTTGCCAAATAAAAGAATAAAAGGTTTCAAGTAACCAACATCTGATGCAATTAAATGCAGCTGAGAACTTGTTCCACTTAAAAATCCAATTCAACCTTCCACGAGATCATCTGCATCTCATTTCACTCCACTCGTGGCTTTGGGTTGGGATGAGGAAAGGCTTAATTGCACAGTGGGTGATCCACTGAATCAAACAGCATTTGGCAAACAAACAGAACAACACACAGCAGGAAGAACCCCACCATCCCGTCAAACTGAGGAACAATACTAATGACATGTTCCTCTGAGGAGCAACAAGCACGACTTGTGTTTTTTTTATCATCTCATAACTTTTTATTTCAGTAATAGTTTGCAGTGTAATTCATAGTATTATTTTAGAGGGTTTTATTTTTTTTTTAAACCTTTCCATGGTACATAAATAAATTCTCAGAATACAACAAAGGGTGACTTTTATTGTGTCCCTTTGAATGCACTCAATGCCATTATAAGGATTATGTCTTGGACAGAGGAAAACGATCAAATAGCAGTGTTAAATGTTGGATGGTGACAGCTCCAGAGGTAACACTGCCTTATTCAGGTGTGTTTACATCACAGCTCTGACAGAGAAGGTTTGGAGCATCTTAGCAGGTAACTTGTCTCCTTACAGCTCGTCAACATTCAGACAAATTCAGTGTCTTTCCATTGATAGAACCTGTTAGTCATAGTCTTCTCAGTGTAACAGTGTACATCCTGAATGTGTGCAACTTAGATGTGTCGAATTTCGAATGACTCCAGACAATGGAATGACTGAGAATTTAGGAAACCAGTATATAAGGAAATTAAAAAACCTGGTTGGACCAGGATGTACATCAGACTTTCGAAACAGCACATTATGAATTATTACTATATATCCGAATGTTAAACTATATCATTTAACTATATCTACATTATACTTAACTATTGTGACTTGGCCTTGGTTTAAGCCTTAAAGGCCTATGGTTTTAAGATTAACGAGTGCCGGTCTGTGAATCATTAAGTACACTATGCCTAGGGGACAGTCTTAAAGCTTCCTCCCCACAGAAAAAAGCTGGCAACTTTCTATCTTGGAGTTTGCCACAAACGACTTTAGACAAAAAGTGAAAGCAGAACACCGCATTGTTCCGTAGTACATGTGGATTACACGCAACATTTTTGTTTAAGTCCTTAGAATAATGTTTCCCCCAAGTTTATTCTACAGTGGGTTATGTCATGACAAGCAATCATTGAAAAACAGCCTCTGCCTTAATGTGGTGTTAGATGGATAATTACTGTGATTAAACACAGTACAAAAGCAACACGAAGAGATGAAATGGAATACCAGCTAAAAGGATGAGCAGGTTTTTCTTTTGGTTTCACTACAGGCATAATATTTTTTGCATGAACAGATGTTTGCTTTGGGGACACCTCATGAGGACCTTGGACCACTGATTGGGAAAGACCCACCACACGTCAGTGAGAAGTGGATACTTCATTTGGTACGTGGAAAATCTGAGTAGCCAGTTCTTTATCATTACTTTACTCAACACGTTGCAGCTTCACTTCCACTTTGTTATACGTTTGAATAAGATGTTTGCCTGGATACAATGACTCACTGCAGGGACTCAAAACAGTCTCTAACAACATGATTTACCAGTATCCACAAAGTAGCAGATCATAGCAAGGAAAGGTCAACCAATACCAGTCATTCTTTCCAGCACAGATGCATTTATTATTGTAGGCAACATTCTTGTGAAGCAAGAATTTCTTTTCTCCTACTGGAAATTCTCCTAAATAGAGAATTCATGCGAACTACGTCTCTACTACACGGACAAAATATGAACATGGAATTTTTGCTTGTTGCTGGATAACCATAATACTTCCAACCTTTCAGCACCAGGAAGAAATTCAGATCAGATTAAAAAACAACAACAGGCCACTGTTTCCTTATAAACTTCAAGTAAAAACCTCAGACCATGTCTGTGTCAAAGAAAACATCTGGAATATCTTTCAGCTCATGGAAATTAAGACCAGAGGTGCATGACTGTTTACATAGATTAATGCAGGATTTAGATCATACCCACAAATTAAATACTACACAGTGATGATTATTTTACAATACAATATTTGTGACTTAATTTCTAAAGTGCCCTTTCCTTGTATGCTGAATTGTATTTAATGATTTTTAATTACCTAAACCATAAAGATATTAGTTCGAAGTGAGTTAAATCAAGAATAGTTCCTTACATACAAAAACAAATGGCATGAATCATAAATTATTCTTACTACTGTATTGTTTATATCAGTGGCATAATGTATTTAAAAGGACTTCTCTTTCTCATCCTGCATCAGAAAGTACAGGGTCTAAAAGCCTCTGTTTTCTTTACTAGTTCAACCTGCTGACAAATCACAGCCACAATGCAAAATATTTTTCACAGCGAAATGACCCAAAGGGTTTTAGGTTCATCAAGCTGTTTATGTTAAAAGATGTTTACTGTGCGAGTCACCTGGACTTTTCTGGGGTCCATATGTTAACAGTTTGGATAAGCATTTATCACTGCAGGGCTTTGTTACTACAACATCTTGAATACACATAAACCCATCACTCAGCTGACAAACTTCAAGACGATAAAACAGATCAAAACCTTTTTAGATTTACCTGTTTAAAAAAAATTACAATTCAAAAGACTTGCTGAACAAATCTACGCAGATACAGACGATATGTTTGCTTTAAATTAAATCCTTCAATGGCCAAAAACACTTAGTGTTCATTGTGGGAATTTGAAGAGTTTTTTTTTTTTTTTTTCCAATCGGAAGGTTATTACAAACAGAAATGTACATACCACTACTCCACCATTTCTTGCCATTTATAACATAAGTGTCTTCATCCCGGTGAAGAGTGCACTCTATGTTGGTGGCATCACTGGAGGCCACATCAGGCTCTGGAAAAAAGGGGCCGTAAGTCAAATGTCAATACACCAAACAATGTACAATATGTTTTACACCTGGTCACTGCCTTTGCCAAAAATCCAAATTGGGCTCAAAACAGAAAGTGCACTAGCTGTACTTTAACATTTGTGACATGTGACTCATGCCATGCCAGAAATAAAAAATTGTTTATCAGTGCAAGATGAGGGGGTGCGGGAAGGGGGGGGGGTTCATGTGCTTCATCATCTAGAGTAACAAATCAACAAACTGGTGATAAAACACATCCCCACAACACTACTTATCACTACAAAAACCACGGGAGGTACACACCCAGAGTAATCACCTCTGGCAACAGCACGCTGCTGTTTCCAAGCAGTAGAAACCAAAGGAATCACAACAGGGTGAAATTACTCTAAGTGAACTAGAGCTTTCTTATTGGTATGTAGAATTTTGAAACAAGCTGTTTACAGAGTTGGTAGGAGTCCTGCTGTGTGCGATATGCCTCATTGAGGACCATTACCATCCATGTGGTGTTTATCTCCTAACCACATTAAATATGAATGCTTCTTTGCAACTGGACATAGCACTGGTTGGGAAAACTAATGTTCCAAATGCTCCCTAACACGCTCTTAATTCTTTTACTTCAAACATGGTGCTCTCTATAATCATGGAACAGTAATGATAATAATACCTGTCATACAGAAACAGGAGCGGATCTCCCCTTTGAGCAGAGGCTGGAGCCAGATTCTCTTCTGTTCCTCACTGCCAAACATGTGGAGCACCTCCATATTTCCTGTATCTGTGGAAAACTGGTTTTAATTACACTGTTTTTTATCTTCATGCAGGCTAAATATTTTTAAATGGCTCCCCTTCGCAGCAAGTTTTTTCAAAATCTAGTGAATGAAGTCAAAATGGATGTTACATTCTAAGACTGTGGGTGACAGATTTCAAACAGACTACGCAGCATGCCCACAAATGTAAATCACTATACTGTAGAACAGTGTATAGTCATGTAACTAGCAAACTGACTTATTACACTGAAAACAGCTGGTACAGAATTGCTGGATCAGGGCTTGTGTAGAGTTTTACCAGGAGCCTGGCAGTTAAACACTTCAGGGGCAAAGAGGCAGCGTCCAGTTTCCTCCGCAATATAGGCATAGTCCAGCTGACTGAGACCACTGACTGCAGGCAGGAATAAGTTCCACAGCCCGGCCTTTCTTGCTTTTACCTGGACACAGACACACAATAATGTATACTTGTATTGCACCCATAGATTTCAGCAAAAAATGCATTATTTCAAATAAGACCAATGTAAGATTAATGAACCTTAACATGATTGAAGCAACATTGTGATGGACTGTTGTAAAAGTGGTTTCTCAACAGTGAGGTCCACCATGTGTGGCCCTCGAATATAACTGTTGCAGGAATGAATACTGAAAAATATGAGTCTTTGTGAAAAGGAAATTTAAGATGTAAAACATATTCAAACCAATGGCTCTTCATAAATTACCTTCAGATCTTCTATTACTGGGGGAGTGTGCCACCTCTGAGGAGACTGAGCATGTTTGCGATAGTACTCAGCAACTTCCTGCAGCAAACAATGTAGATTTCACAGTGTATCAGTAGGCAGCCTGTGGTATTACTAATATTAACCCAATTTACAATGGCACTACTCTTAATGATAATAAAGGCAAAAATATTTACATTATTTGTTCATGTAGAGACAATTTAACAGTGAAGCCACATTTGTAGTTAAGCGTCATACGTGTGTCCTTTTACTATTCTGCTCAGTTCTTCCACATATACACCAAACAGGACTTAAAACACCATCTCTAAGCTTCACACTGCAGGTCAGTATTAAGAATCCTATGATGTCCAGCCAACAGTGATGATTTTGCATGCAATTAAACTTGTGTAATCTGTTTACCCTTGGTTTTCTCGCTCCAATTATTCCACTATTATTGCATGGATGAACTACTGTGCTCTGTCAAATTCTTTCATGTGCTTTTGGGTGAACAAAACACTTCTGTTCCAGGCTTGGACACTGACCTCCTGAGCAGGAAACACATATTGCTTCATGAATTCTTTGACCTGCTGGAGAACAGCCTGGCCTTTTGCTGTCTGAAGAAATAGTCGGTCTTCTGTTGGACTTGTTAGAGACCTGGCGAGACACACATCTCACACATTAAAAGTCAACATGGAAAATCGGAAGCAGCAGCCGGATGCCAAATTCCTGCAATGGCTGGCTTAAGTTTAGTCACCAGGTGGATTCAATCTGCTTTCTTGCTGAACACAACACTGAATTAATAAAATTCTATTAATAAGAATCATATGAGATGGGCTTGATCTTGATTAGATCATATTATATTAATTCTAACACAAACATCAGACTTCCTTGAGAATAAGATATTGAATCACTGCCCATCACACATTTTTTAAGGATCTGCAACCAACCTCAGAGCAAGCTGCAAGGCAATCTTAGCTAAAGGCTCCACACACTGGCCAAATAGAGCTGCATTTGGAGCACTGGCATTACCCAGTAGGTGACGAGCATAGACACCCTGACGAATTAAAAAAAAAAAACAAAGCAGAGTGAGAAACCTTGCTTCATTCCACTATAGTCAGGAAGACAACAGTACAGCGTCACACAGATGTTTAACATGTGCCCCAAACATGACTCTTCAACCACACATTAGCTTTTAACTCTGCACACTTATAGTGATGTTGTCGTGCAGATCGGAAAACTCTGAACACACCTGGGCAATTCCTGCCAATTTAAAGACGGACAGGGCTAGGTAGAAGTTCAGATCTGGCAAAGCAGATGGGATCCCTCGACAACGGCAGTAGATGGAGATGATGTCGCCCACAGAGGGGATACCTGTTCATTGAGACACAATATTGAGGAGAGGAGGACATACAGTAGAAAACATATGCTTTCATCATTTACTGAGGTTTAGCAACAAATTATTTTGCATTTTTATTTTTGAACAGAGTAAATATGACGAGTGCTTCCTCAGAAGAACTTACTTGATCAACAAATTCAAAGTGCAACAGGTTTGCTTGTTCATTATAAAATGGTAGATTTCACATCTGTCCAGTCATTTGCTACCTGCTTTATTTTATTTTCAATTATGTACTTTCATTACTTTACACACTGACGCTTTCCAAGTGCTGTTTTCTCTTGGTGGTTTGTGTTGATATTGCATATAACGGTGTATAATTTTAATAAACAATTCTAAATCATGTTTTTCCTCAAGCTCAGAGACAAATGATTTAAACTGTGAATTTCTAATTTATTTTCTGTCCATAATAGTCAGCTCTAATTGTTATCTTACCTTCTATTCCTTTCAAGCTGGCAAATGTGTTGATCACGCTGAAGCCACTGGGCAAATAGTGAGGCATGAGGAAGTAGGCCAGATCAGCTCTGGGCTGCCCAGTGGTAGACAGCTCCCAGTCCAACACTGCTATCACTCGTGCCTAATCACAACAAATAGGCTTATTAAACATCTGGCTGCACTTGAAGCAAATTTGGGAAAAAAATGACTGCCGAAACGACTGTACCTCTGTTGGATGGAATATCATGTTTTCCAGGCGGTAGTCTCCATGGACAAGGGTTACTTCGTTGTCATTGCCTGGCAAGTTCTTCAATAGCCAATCAGACAGTTCATTCATATCTGGTATGTCTGTGTGTGCTGCTGCCCTGTACTGCTTTGTCCAAGTGGACACCTTTAAAAATTAAATTCACTTCTCAATCATCACAACTTTGCATAAATGAGGGTTTGAATCCTGGTGTAAAAGCATCATATCTCACCTGTCTCCTGCAGTAGCCTGGTCCTTTCCCATACCCTTCAAGCTTCAGTGATGCTACTGAGATTGAGTGCAGCTTTGCCAACACCTCCACTGCAGCCACATAAAGAGCTGTTCTCTCTGCTGCAGTTACTTCAGGCAGGCGAGGATCCCGGAATATACGCCCCTGCAAAAAATTAGATTCGACATTCCATCAAAAGTGATGAATTAACACATAAAACATTAAGACATTGGGGCCTGGTTTGTTATAGTTAATCAAAACCAAAAGTACTTGTGAAAAATAATTCTGTTGACGCAAATAAAAATAAATAATAACCTGTTTTATGCCTTATGCTGTGTTGGTGGAAATTTGTGTAGTTACCTCCGCTTAGGATGTTACGTGATCATGTTGGTTTGTCTGTTTGTTAGCAGGATTACACAAAAACTACTGGACAGATTTTGATTAAATTTTCACCAAAGGTAGCTGTTTGGCCAAGGATGAACACATTAAATTTTGGAGATAGATAGATATGGATCAGGATGTGCAATTTGTTTACACACCAACACATTCGTGGAAAATATTTTTTCACTTCAACCATTCCGGCATAACTTCACATCAAAACCATTTTAGTTGAAAACATTTTTTTGAACTGGTTTCCAGCCATGAATTATATAAGGATGCCAGTTTGCTGCAAAGGGTCACCAGGGTCAGTGGGGAAAGGGCAAAAATGGGGACATTTTGTGATTGACCTTATTTTTACAAAACTTCAAGGAGTTTGCTGCAGAGAAATGGAAAATTATATGCAAAACAATGTTTCACTTTAATTTAAAGGAGAGTGTCAAAAATGTGTTAATAATGGAAGTCCATGGTCCAAATCTTGTGCCATAGTTAACAGTACAAGTACAAGTTTAACAGTTTTGTTCAATGTGACATTATACAAAAAAATAATAACGCACCAAAATAAATCTTCTCACTAATTATTCAGACTGGTCAGACAGTGATACTAGCAATAATCAAAGTCAAATTAGTTTTTAGAATATTACATTATAGTGTATTTTTCAAAAAAGCAGTTAGTGGTATATGACTGGCATCAAAAGGGTGAATTTTGATAAATTAAATCACAATATAAATTAAACAAGAACTCCTTCATGAAAAAAAATGTGAGAAAACATTTTCAAAAAATATTGACCTCTGATCATTTTATTACAGTGTAAATTTCAAAATACAAATGTTGTAATTAACAGTACAAGTGTCACTTTTTTTAAACAGGGCACAAGGTTAAAAAAATAGCTAAAATCATAAACACCAAAAAATAACCAGTGCATCATGAACTGTAAATGCAAGTAAAATCACCCGTTTTTCATTTTAGACAATTTGAAGTTTAACTTTTAATTTAGCTCCAGGTTTTACAGTAAATACCAAGCACCGTTGTGCAAAAGTAAATGAAATGTAAACTAAAAGAAGTAATCCGCTAAAAATAAATACATAGCTATTTATGCACTTGTAAAACCAACTAAAAATAAGTTAAAATAAAAAAAACAACCAAAAAGCAAAATCAAAGTTATAATCGTGGGCCTAACCCTGGGCACGAGCTGGGTATTTCAAGTGTGTGTGCAAGCAAACAGAGGCGAGTCCAAATTTCATCTTTTATCATTAAAATATAAACCAAAGGTCAAGAGGCACTTGTGGCGATTTCACACTTGTGTAAAATGTGGCCATAGAGACACAAACCTTTACATGCTCCATCAGGTAGAACTCTGTTCCAATGACTTGAGCATCAGTGCAGTGTAAGAGGGGCTGAGGCACAGGGAAACCCGCTGTGAACAGGGCCCTCTGCACCTGGTACTCCCTGTCCACCTGCCAACACCAACACACACACTCATGTGACCTTTGTGATAACAGAGTCAATCCATTACCTAGTTGGAAGAACTCCAAGTTATTACTACTTTGTCCTTAAATGGCTTTACTGCTGAACTTTGCCAGACTTCTTGCACTAAAAGACATGGTTCAAGTAACGACTACTTTCACAAAATATTCACTCAAACATACAAAGTGACTGTCACTTGGTAAATATGACAAATATGGAAACACACACTTGTCACGCTACCAAACCAAATGGAGTGTCTCCCCCTGCTGTCGAAGCCTTCGAGCTGCGCACACGAGTTACACAAGGCGTATTTAAAATTGATTAAAAGTTCGTCGTTGTCAAATCTCACCTTGTGGGCACCTGGCAGCAGCTCACCTGGGGGTTTCTTCCTCAGAACATAGCTCCTTGAAGCTGTCTGGATCAGAAACGTGGGGTTGGACTGTCCAGCGCTGAAGACACATTCATAGCAGTTAATCAACGATTTGTGCGCAGTTAGTTTCTAGAGTTTATTCGTCGTTTCTCCTAAATTGCGATTCAATGCTGCTGTATCTTACCTGTACTGGCTGACTGTTAGCCTGTCATTATTTGACACCAGTGACTTGACAGAAAGATATCGCTGAAGTCTGTCGACATTAAATTTATGTTGTTCTCTTACAGGAGTTGTCTGCTCTTCCATTTCTCTTGTTGTTCTCCCTTCGGCTGCTCCCCTCAGGGGTTGCCACAGCGAAATCATTCGCATGTTTGATCTGGCATAGGTTTTTACGTCGGATGCCCTTCCTGACACTACCCTTGCAACAAGGGAAAGATTCTCGTCCCTGGGTGGGCTCGAACTACCAACCTTTCGGTTAACAGCCCAACGCGCTAACCGATTGCCTAGACGAATCATTTGCAGGTGCAACAAAGCTTCGTGGTGTTGGTAGTTGTCTCCTAGTTGTTAGACGGACTCTTTACGAATGCACACGCCCACCGTAACGCCCCTATTTTTTATTTTAGAGGATTACCGGGGACTGCACGCAAACTCAACAAAACTTTCCTGTACATATCAAACAGGAACCCAAAATATTCTATAATTAGTGTGACAAAAGCCTCTTTGTAAATTACTGACTAGCTGTAAAGGAACAACTTTACGTCTTTGCGATCGTTTTCTGTCCGGACTTTATTTACAGGAGCACACATCCTGACAGCTGACTGGAGTTGTGAAGACGTGTACTTTATGCACTGATTTCCAACGCGTTCCGTTGTAGCGTCATTAAGTTTCAACTATACATTTGGTTCACATTTCGTAGATTTGTTGTAGCCATGGCGACGGTAGAAGAACTGAAGCTGCGAGTCAGAGAGTTGGAAAACGAGCTGATAAAGTGTAAGCAGAAGCAGAGTGCCATGGAGGATGCTCAGACGAGTCATAGACAGAAAATCCAGAAAATGAGCGCCGAGGTTGTAGATTCTAATCCGTACAGGTGAGTTTTGGTTGTATGATTTAAGGCTTTTAGAGGCTTGGTGTGTAATCTTCATCGGGTAGAACGAGGGCCGCCTGTGTGAGTCACTCACCGACCACAAGCTAATCTGCTGTGTTGTCATTACAGTCGCCTCATGGCTTTAAAGAGGATGGGCATTGTGGATGATTATGAGGTAAGACATTTGTCCTAGTGCTTCGGAATACACACATGTACGACGCTTTTCAGAAAAAAACAATCCCATTTTATTGTGTTATTGGCAAGAAACGGTAACAAAAACAATGGAAGAGAGACAGACCATCGTAACGTTTAAAAATGTAGGTGTGTCCTAAGGAAATTATGAAGAAATTCAGAGTGTGGGTGAGTACAGTTTCCTTCACCATTAAAAGGCAGGTGAACTCTGGCAGGGAGAGGTCTGGAAGACCCGAAGATCAACATGGTAGCTTTGGGTCTGCCGGTTTCTCAGGGGCTCACGATTTGTGCAGGAAAGACCTACATACAAGTGGTCTCTCTTCCATTGTTTTTGTTCATTTTTCCTCACCATTGTTATAGCAACTCCATGCTTTCTGCAGTACAGTACTGTTCTAATAATGTTCAGGAGGGTATGGTACCACAGTGTTTTTATGCAGACAGAGGGAGTTGTAATTAATCCAGCAAACATGGGATTTAGGTAGGAATTCGTTGCACCAACTTTCAAGGCTTGACCAACCTCTATTGGTGCAGAACAGCTTTTTTAAGCCATGCCCTGTTCCCTGAAAAAAGGCCTTTATGAATAATTCTGAAATGTGTGTTATTTTTCAGTTTGGGATAACCTTAATTTTTGTGAACCTCTAGCAGTTCAGCACTTAGCTTTGTACCTTTTCAAGCTCTTCACTGGACTTGAACTGCTTGAATTTCAACAAAAAACTTGAAAAATTGGGTTGTTCTAAAACTTTTGACCGGTGGTGTATATTTATGCCATTATGCACCCAGCAGGTGGAGTGTATTAAGCATTTAATATCTAAAATTGTGTTTTGATTGATGCTATCCAAATGTGTCAATAGAAAATCCGGACATACACAGTTGCTGTAGTGGGTGTTGGGGGAGTGGGCAGTGTAACAGCAGAAATGCTCACCAGATGTGGC
The DNA here is from genome assembly GCA_029823295.1 of Pseudamia nigra. Lineage (NCBI taxonomy): Eukaryota > Metazoa > Chordata > Actinopteri > Kurtiformes > Apogonidae > Pseudamia > Pseudamia nigra. The sequence goes on from JAQQAE010000985.1 coordinate 16,493, forward strand.
ATTGGTAAGGTAATACTAACTTTTACTACTGTTTTTCTCATTATTTTCCTCATTCCATGTTTCTCATTCAGCAGAACATTTACCTGTGTTAGACTTGGCCAGTTTCATCTTTACTTGTGTCATTACAGCTGCTGCTCTTTGACTATGATAAAGTAGAGTTGGCCAACATGAATCGCCTATTCTTCCAGCCACACCAGGCAGGTCTCAGCAAAGTGGAGGCAGCAGAACACACGCTCAGGTACGCTGGTGTTTACAGAATTGCGGTATTTTCCCAATTGCTTTTTTTTCCTTGCTTAGCTGTCAATGAATTATCCCCACAGAAACATCAATCCAGATGTGTCATTTGAGACCCATAACTACAATATCACAACCATGGAAAATTTCACACATTTCATGGACCGCATTAGGTGGGAACTGAAGACAATTTTTGCTTTTATGTTCTATCAGTGATGTGATCATTCATAACAAATTTTTCTGTCTGTTCTCAGCCATGGGGGACTGGAAGAAGGGAAACCAGTGGACTTGGTCCTGAGTTGTGTGGACAACTTCGAGGCCAGAATGGCCATAAATCAAGTAAGCGTTTCACTCTCAGAAATTGTAGAGACGTGTATTCTGTCGTACATGTTGTTAATTATCATGTGTCTTGCAGGCTTGTAATGAACTCGGACAGATCTGGATGGAGTCTGGTGTCAGTGAGAATGCCGTATCAGGACACATCCAGCTCATTATTCCAGGAGAGACTGCCTGCTTCGCTGTACGTCCAGTCATCACAGTCCTTTTCTTCACATTGAACATTTTTCCACCGCTATTCCTTATAAGTATACAATTGTAACAGTATTTCCAAATGGCATTTTTAGTGTGCACCTCCACTGGTGGTGGCAGCCAACATCGATGAGAAGACCCTTAAGAGGGAGGGGGTTTGTGCTGCCAGTCTACCAACAACAATGGGTGTAGTCGCAGGCATCCTGGTGCAGAATGTCCTCAAGTAAGATACAAACATTTTTGGCCAAAGAAAAAATTTGCATAATTGGAGGTGTCAACTTAATTATTTTTTTCTCCTAGATACCTCCTGAAGTTTGGTACTGTCAGCTATTATCTTGGCTACAATGCCATGCAGGACTTCTTTCCCACCATGGCTATGAAAGCCAACCCTCAGTGTAATGACTACCACTGCAGGAGACAACAAGAGGAATACAAGGTGTGCATTTGATGTTTTCAGCAAGTATAAGTATATGGAATTGGCCAGAAATCCATTTTATTCCAATAGCAACCATTACACAAGAGCTAATAGAGTGAATTTGTGTGACTTGTAACCTATAGAAGAAAGAAGCAGACCGGCCCAAAGTGGAAGTTGTACAAGAAGAGGAGGAGGTTGTACATGAGGACAATGACTGGGGTGGGTCACAACAGATCCAAATATTACGTATGGCTTGTCAGTGTAATGTCACTAATCTGTAATGCCTCTAATGGTGAAATGCAGGTATTGAGTTGGTGTCAGAAGTCACAGATGCAGAGTTACAGGCTGCATCAGGGCCTGTTCCTGACCTCCCTGAAGGAATCACTGTGGCTTTCACCATTCCAGCTGAGGTCAGTATTGTTTAAGATGACATGGATCTACCCTCATAAACAAATAGCCTGTTATGTAAAATAATTCCAGTGGAGGATATGGAAAATGTGTATGTAACATAAAATGCATGTTTTATATCTGTACATATATTGTGTGGCAATAAGAATTTTAATAAAGCATTGATAATGTTTTGATTAAAGTTGTACGTTTTACTCAGGAAACGGCAGAGGGAGAGACTGTGGAAGAGACTGAGCAGAGCCTAGAGGATCTAATGGCCCAGATGAGGAAGTTATAGGTGAAAATCTTATACAAGATATTGTACGTTGTACAGCAATGCGTCATCAATACCAAGAGACAGATGAAAACCTGGAAAAACATTCAATGCTTACTTTGATAACAAGCATCTTAACACTGGTGGCTTCAGCATTTACAGCAAGACTAAAGCATTTAACAGCTGCAGACAGACATGCATGAGAAGTGCTGCAACGCAGAAACAACAGTCATACTGAATGTGTCGTTTGGAATCAGAACAACTGAAATACATGTAACATAATTAAACTGGTAGTATATTGGCATATGAATTTTCTGCAGTTTGGATTAAAATCCTATGTAGCTCAATTAAAAAGATCTGCTAAGAAAGAAAAGTGCTTCACATGGTTTCATGTTGTCTCACAGTATTTATTGGATGGAATATAATGTTTACATTTAGATTTTTTTTTGTTCTGTACAACTTTTAATTACATTAATACACAAATACAGTATGTATGTAACAAATACACTGTGTACTACATTTGGCAGCCAGACACTGACTACTGTGTCTGATTTTGGCTTCAGACAATAAATCAAGATTTTCATGGCATTATACAGAAACTCATGGCATTGACTGATTGCTGATTTTCATTTTTAATAAATGACTAAATATACTTCATTAGTGACAGATGATGTTTCCTCTCATGATTATACATTATTTATGATGGTCTCTACTTTTTACCTTCACCAAGGAGCTTATGTTTTTATTGCTGTTCATTTCTTTATTTATTAACATAAGTCAGAAAGTTGCATACAGATTTTGATAGAGTTTTCAGGATCGGTTAGGATGGCACACGTTATTGATTACATTTTGGGTGTGATCCAGATCTTCATCTGACATTTTTCCCTGTAGTTCCACAAATATGCTCAGAAAAAATGGCAAAAATACAGGACAAGACGTTAGTAAGAAGGTTCTACCACATCACAAAGTTGGATCTGGATCCTGACCATATTCAGAAGCTGGTGATGCAGAATGTTTCCCACGGGGGACTGAGATGCCTTGGCGGACATTTCTAGTTGTAGTTTTAGAATACTTCTGTAAAACTGATACTGATTGTGTCATTATATTTAGTAAATACAGATTTCGTATTAAACACAGAACTCAGAATGTGACAATTATGATCAAGTTATGGTTAACTGTCTTGAATAGACTGATTTCAAATCAGAAAATGAATACTTTTTGCCTGTTTGTTCTCCTTTCCCAGTCTTTCAATCTGAAATAAAACCTGAGTTTCAGGCCCTTAAAAGGACTAAACACAATTCTAAACAAATGAATATGATAATGTAGAAACATTCATAAATAATTTTGGCAGATACACTGGTTTCACAGCATTACAATGCAGATTAAATATGTCCAATAACTAAATCCTCCATCCAGACAAAGATCACAGTGTGATGACCAGGATACTGCAGAGGACCAGGTTCCCTCACAGTATTTGCTTTTCAGTGATAAAGTTGCCAGGACTTGCAGCCTGGATTTCTGTGTTGCATAAAGTGGCTGGAAAGTCACCGTGGGGCGTGTGTAAAGGGGGCAGGTCCCCTCAGGCTGAATGTGTCCCCGCTGGAGGAATGACGAGACGGGGCATTTCCACACACCAACGATGGTTCTGCTTCCTTTATCTCCATTGCACGCTTGTAAAGCTCTGCTGCCTTCTCAAAGTCACCCTCTTCATAGCTATTTACAAAACAAATGTAAACAGAACAAGTTTTTTTAAACATCTTTACCACATAATGTACACGTTTACCATAACTTTATCTTTTCAGGATACCTTAGCACAGCCAGGTTCTTTAGTGTTTCTCCAACCCGTGGATGTGAACGTCCCAAGCTATCCTCATACACTTTTAGTGCTCGTTCATAAAGAGGCAAGGCATCGCTATGCTTCTTCTGAAAAGGAATAAATATTACGGTATATACATTCACTTATATTACAGAAATATGCAAATCTAGTCCATCTTGTCCAAGACACAGCCATGCAGTCTTACCAGCTGGCAGTAGATGACAGCCAGATTGACCAGTGCTGTGGCCACACTGGGGTGTTTGGGCCCAAAACTTTTTTCCCTGATTTCCAGAGACAGTTCGTACAGTGGAACAGCCTTCTCCAGCTTTCCCTGTACAAGGAACATACCTTTCAGTCACATTCTCATTTAATGTCCAACACAGAATGGGCTGTTCAACAGACAGACTCGAGTTCGAGGATAAAGCAGGCACGTGTGTCTTACTCTGCGTTTGTAGAGCATAGCCAGGTGTTTCAGTGTGTATGCCAGTGAGGGGTGGTCTGGGGACAAGGCCTTCTTGCGGATGTCCAGAGCCCTCTCATACATGTCCTCAGCTGTCTCGTACTCTCTCCTTTCTGTGTGCAGTGCTGCCAAATTGTTGAGAGACTGCGCACAGTCTGGATGATCTGGACCGAGGACACGCTGACGCATTTCTAGAGATCGGGTTAGGAACACCTTAGCTGCACTGGTAACAGCAAAGAAACAGTGTTAGATATGAGAATACAGTGAGATAAATGAATAAAAGGGGGAGAGATTTCAAGCCAGCCATCCTGGGTTGTGTACTTTACATTTGCCAAAAATGTGACAGACCTTTTGATGAAAAATAAAGATGTGCTTCTCTTGTCACACAATACTGACTATTTACTGAGACACCTTTAGTCTCCTGTCCCTGACAACGCACAGATCTGTTGATTGTATAACTCTATCGTTCCTTCCAGACATCTTGTCACCCCATCATCCTGATCAAACACAACAGTTTTTGTATATATTTTGATGTGACCTGTATAAATGCCACATCTGCCTGTACTTAGAGTCAGTTCTTCCTGTGTGGGTACGTCTGCAGAGCCCACCATATGCCAGTATGTAACTTAAACACCAGCACCACCGGACCTTACAAATAAATGATTAAGTTATGTCTTCCACACCCAGAGTCAGTGGTTTCTGTCCTTTCTGGGCTTTATGGTTAAGGGTATAATAAGTTTGGTCTCAAAACATAGTAGTAGTTGGAAAAGAAAATCTGTTCTGAGCTACTGTAGAAATGTAGCTCAGACCAGAATATGGTACAATGATTCTTATTTCCTTCGTGGTTTGTGATGATGCACAAGATGAAATATAATGAAAATATGATTACGAATTTTATATTTAAGTTTTATATGTCAAAAACCCTAATAATTCTTGCACACTGCATCTTTAATTATGAACAAAAGAAATGAACAAAACAAGCTTAAACGTTTGGATGTAAGGTGCAGCATGAACTGCACATCTAACCTGTACAAAAATGTCTCGTTTTTTTTCATGTGTTTACCAACTGCAATGCGTGTGAGACTTACTCCAGGTTGTTTTGGAGGTAGTACAATACACCCAGTTCATTAAGTGTCTTGGCACAGTCGGCTGAGTCTTTCCCCAGGGTCAGCTCTTCCAGCTGTAGGGCCCGACGCCTCAACAAAGTGAAACCATACTGCAAGGTGGATCAGACCAGAGGCAGGATTAAATATGTCTGATTAACTGACTATGACGAAGTGCACGTGTCTGAGAAATCTGCTCACCATATGACCTTTCTGGCGAGCAGTCTTCTGACGTATCTTCACTGATCTCTTCCTGAGTTTCTCTGCTTGTTCATATCTAATCAATAAAACATCCAGGTGGAAATCATAAAGCATACATTTTAATCTGAGTTGTACATTTACAGGGTATATTTTATTGTTACTGCTCAACTTTTAATACAGTCATTTGGTCATGAGATGCTCTTTTGTTTGGCTGTAACAACCAATAAGGTGTATAAAACAAGTTTAAAAAAAACACAAACTGGGTCCATTTACTTGTTTTGTTTCTGGTAGAGCATGGCTAGTGACTCCAGCTCTCGTGCTACGCTGGCATGCTCAGCACCGTAGGCATTCTCACTTATCTCCAGGGCCTGTTTATACAGCTGCTCAGCATTTCCATACTTCTTCCACTGAACATAAACCCCAGCCAGCTGGTGCAGGGATTGAGCTACGCTGGGATGGTCGGGGTCCAGGGCTGTTTCCCTGATTTCAAGGGATCGTTGTAAAGGGGCTACGGCCTGAAGAGGAAGAGAAATCCAGAACCACGCTTGGTCAGACAAGAGTGAGTTAGTGTAAACACCAAACACCCAAAAAAGCAGAGACTGATGTGTTGAAATCAAGTCGGAGCTAGACAGTCTTGCTACGTTGGCTTATTAGGGCCATGATAAGTAATTTTTAAAAAATTACAGCGGGAAAATATCATAGACTGAGATTATCAAGCCATACATTTGTAAGAAAAATGTGTTAAAATAAATAAAAAATGACATCTTAATAGTATATTGCTCAGCTTGGTTGAATTACATGATGGGATTGTAAAGCAGCAACATTATAGTATACCCAAAGACTCAAGTTTTTTTCTTGCACAACTTTCTCTCTATTGTCTTTCTTTTGTGTACTTAGGGCCCTGATGCGCCATTGTCTTTTAAAGTATTACTGCCATACGATTTACCTGGCTGGGGAGACCGAGATCCTTGAGGAAACGCCCCAGTGTCTCGTAGAGGTTTGCCAGCTTGGTCATGCTGTCCTCACTCTCGCAGCTCTTTTCATAGTGTTTCAGGGAATCGAAGTACTCGGTGGCCATGGAGCTTTTGTCTTTGCCTACATACTGCCAATAGGCCAACAGCTCAGAGAAATGACCCCTAAAAATACAGAAAAAAAAAACACACTGAAGGTTATATTGGCATTCTTTGAGTATACTGTATATGACAAACAAACAAATGGGGGCTCTGATATATCAACCAACCATGTATGCATATTTTAACACTTTGATGTTATTAAAGACTGGAGGTATGACATTTTCAGCCATGTGGTCCTTACAATCTATAAATACTGTCACTTACTTCAAGTGAGGTATTGGTTGAAAACGGTTAAATTATCTACATCAGGGTGTCAGTTTAGTCAAACACAGTCATAACTATACTTACTATAGTATATATACAGTATATAGTTACTTTTTTATGATGTATAAAAACAAAATTATGAATAAACCACACAATTAGCATAGTATGTTTTTGTATTATACAAGGCTAAATAGTGCTTGGTATTGCAAATATGTGGCTGTGCTGCCCTACAAAAATAAACTTCAGTAACTGAGCAAACAGAGAAATAAAGAAAAATGTTTGGTTCATATTCTTTTTGGCTCTAATTTTGTTCATTCTCTTGATTTGTTCGTTTATTTTGCTTCTGATTTTGTTCATTTCCTTTTCAATTTGTTCACTTTTTCTCCATTTTTTGATTTTGTTAACTTTTCTTCCGATTTTGTTGACTTTTTAAAATTTTCTTTACTATTGTGAACCTTTAGCTTCTTACAGTGCTCCTTTTTCCTGGTTATATTGCTCATTTTAAGTCAAAACACTCCCTGACATGTTGCTTTTTGCCTCAATTTTGTAATTACTGTAAATTTAATGTCGCCTAGTTAGTATCAGTTTGCCTCTGTAGGGCCATGTGTGAAAGGGTTAAGTTAGCTCACACAGGTACCTCTTGTATAGATTCTGGGAGACAAAGAGGTTCAACAGACTAAGCTGCAGTTTAGTCCTGTCCTCTTGCTGCTGGAGCAACCACGGCAACTCATCTGCCACGCGCCATGTGACACGGTCCTGACTACAGAAGAAAAAAAACAGACTGACATGAGTTACAGTGACAGATAAGTGTGAGATGTAATGAGGAGAAAATGGCTACTTAGAAGCACCTCAGTTGTTGGCTGAAGTAATGGATGAGTTTCTCCCTGTAAGTAGCAGAACTGTTTCCTCCACTCAGAAACTCTGATCTTACAGCTTCCCAAGCCTGGAAGATATACAGTTAAACATAAACATAAACCCCAAGACAAAAAAAAAATCTATAATCCTTTAATGTGTTTTGTCTTTGTGCTCTATAATTCTCCTGGCCAAGACCTCACTTACCTGCAGGTGTTGGAACCTAATGAGCCCACAACGGAGCGTTACGATGCAGAGTCTGTTCAGACGGTAAAGCAGTGAGGACAGGACAGGCAGCTCTAATTCTGGGAAAAGGTCTAGTATCTCTGACTCACTAACCCCATTGTGACTGGCACAGACAAGGCACAGAATCTAAAGACAGATAAAGAATAAACACAAATTGCCCACTGCTCCAAAATACTATAGTGAGTAAAACAGAGTGTAATTACAAAACAAACCTAATCATGCTGAAAATGATTAAATAAGCACAAGACATGCATATAAAACCTTTTGTTTTCTAAAGAAAAGTCACCTCTCTCATGATGTGTCGATCTCTGTCTGTGTTGAGCGAGTTCTGGGTCATCTTGAGAGCCAGATGATAGAGAGTCACGGTGTCTTGACATTGTAGACAGTGGTCCAGACTCTTCTCCAATGGCCAGCATGATCTACTGCTACACAGCATACGATTACATAAAAAAGCACACATTTTTTGGAAGCTTAATTATTTTCAATCACATATGAATAGAAAATGTATCAGTTCACCTGAAATGTATTAATTCTACCAAACTGCCATGAAACCATTTGCAGAAACCCTCACTATTATATAAATCTAACTACAATAAAAATGCATGACTTGGATTATTTTTCTTTGAGTGTGTAAATAATAATTAAAAAATCAGAATGCTTAAGCTTGGTTGATATTTGATTTAATATGATAAGGTGAGCTTATGTTTTCAATTCAATTAAATTAAATTCAATCTTTATTTGTATAGCGCCAATCATAATCGCCTTGCCACTAAGAACCAATAAATGTATAATAGTGACTGACCTTGAGATGATTCTTGCCAGCAACGTGACATATAATGCATTACAGGTAGATGCAGAGCGACAGTGCCTTTCTAGTTTCTTCTCCTGGAACGAAAATGAGTTAAGTGAGACAGGCTGATAAATAACATGCAGGATATTGAGTAGTTTTCTGCTTTTCAACTAATTCTGAACATATGCTTAATGTTCTTATGTGTCTTAGCAGCTTTTGTGTCATTCAGACAATTTAAGGAAGCAGAATTAATAGTAACTGACCTGGTCTTTGGCAAGTTTAAGATCCATGCTCTGGCACTCTGCATTAACAACACTTCTCACCTCTCTGGGACTCAGTGGGTCTAAATGAAGTGTGGGCCACAACCTGAACAGACAAGTTTTCTGCTTTACAACTGGAAAGACTACAGGGAAACATTTAAATATGTAAATCACTGAAATGCAAATTGACATGAATGATCATGTTTGATTCACCTCCAAGCTTGAGGACATGTCTCCACATTGACAGACACCACCACTCTGACATTGACAGGCAGAGGGTCAATCAGCCACTTCATGTGTCTTTCTGCTTGCTGGTAAAATTGACATTTTTTTTTTAAATAGTTCTGATAAAAAGAAACTACAAATTATTGTAAAAACTCATTAAGGCAGTGTCCGCTGTACCTGTATCTGGTCAATGGAATCAATGATGATGATAATGTTTCCTTGATGTCGTGCTGATAGTCTTTCAAGCCAGCGAGGAAACTCCTCCAGTATCTTACTGGGCTCCATGGACAAGCCAGAAATGGACCAGAAGTGCTGCAGCAACTACGTGTTCAGAGACAGATACCATATTCCTCCAGTGTCAGACAGACAGCTGTGACTGAAAAGGCTTTAATTCAGACAGCTGACAGGACAGGGCCCTTACTTTGACTGTGAGCCGTTTGATGATCAGAACTGGCTCTGAACTTGTGGACAGAGGGCGACCGACAAAATGATAAAGGAACAACGTGCTGGGTGACTGCTTCTGTTGCAGGTCAATCCTGAAAATAAATAAAGAACAATTTTAAAAAAGGAAAAAGTGTCTGCACTATTTTCAAGGAGCAGACACTTTCAGTTGACTGAAAGCATACTATAAAAGTGGTGCATTTTAAAATATATATACAACATCAATCAAAAACATATAAATTATCATAGCTAAGGTAAGAGGGTGTCTGTCAATGTCTTAGACAGGAGGCTTTTTAATGCCTTTTTGAGATTATTTTTTAACCAAATTTAAAATATTTACAGGGTGTTTTGAGCCTGTAGACTCTCTACTGAGTTTGGTTAACTGGATACATCAATTCTCACCATTTAGAGAGCAAGAGAGACTTTCCAGAACCTGGGCCGCCTGACACTAGGAGAGGAGGGGTGGGTGGGGGAGCAGCTATCATGTCATTAAGACGATCTATATACTAAAAAAATGTCAAATACAGAACATGCGTTAGAGAAATAAATGTAATTAATTTAAAAATAATAAGAAGGGGATATTTGCTGTACCTTCTGGAAGCCTAACTGGGAGGTGGTGCTGCTACAAGCCTGCTGGTATGACTCAATCTGTTCTTGCTCATCGTGCAGGTCCCACAGTACATCTCCCGAGTCTTCCTCACGTCCATCCTCTATCCCAGAGTCCTTAGAGTCAACATCTGCACCCTCAAGACCCAGCAGCTCCTAGAAGAAAAAGGTGGAGATTAAAGATGAAGCTCTGCTGAGAAAAAAGGACATAGACAACTGGACAGTTGAAAGGTTTGATGTTGCTAATGAAGGAAATGTACCTGTTTGATGACTTTTTCAAGTTGAGCATAAATCAGATCAGCCCCATCTTCTGCAGAGCCATTATGATCCACAACCTGGATGAATGTTCAAAACATGTCAGCTGTGTGAATAATACCAAATATAAAGACACCACTTCTGTAATTTAGCCCATAGACAGGACTATAGTTTTCCAGGTGACAGATATGTGGAACTGTGACATAGGTATACAAATCTATTTGTGAACATTTTGTGAGTCATCCACCTCACATCCTGCTTTACCATATTTATGTTACATACAGCATAATACACTGACCTTTATTTTTCCAGCCTTGTCTGCAGCATTAACCCTTTCCAGCAGTTGCCTGGTGGATCCAGTCAGATTGTATTCTTCTTCAGCCCTGAGGTAGAGCACTAGTGGATGGCTATCTGGATTTTTCACAAAGGCTTCCTCACAATCCTCTACAACAGCGCTACACACAGGAATTTGCACATATATCAGAAGAAATATCACCACCTTTCAGCCTTATGCAACTTGTTTAAAAATAATGCGATCATGATTATGGCAATGTATATAACATAATACTATTAACTACAGTAGGCATAGATTTAACCATACCTAGTTACAGTGGATTTGAGAAGAAGCACACACACTGAGCTCCGTTCAATTTCTTGCTTCCGTTCTGTAACGTATGAGGCAGCAATTTCTTCTGGGAAACAGACATTCAGGTAGAAATGACCTAGACCCTCACACATCCTCCGTAGCATTGGTACGTGTTTCTATAAAAATTAAATTAATTACCACAAAGATCAAGTAGTTTTGTCTTTCTGTAAGCTGGACTTCAATCAGTTTTCTTATAAAATAATGTAATAAAACCATATCAATATCTCTAACCAACCTTCATAAAAATGTCTAGCTCAGCTTTGGTTTCCTGGGTAAATATTAAGTAGCAGCGCACGGTGTTACTCCATAAGACCTGGGGCACGTGAGGAGATACCTGAAGCAGACTGGCCACTGCAGCATCCCAGTCATCTGGCAATGAAAAGGAGGAAAAGATGCAAGCAAAGTGAACAGATGCACAGATATGAGAATCTATACTTCAAACAAAAAAATCTATCCACTCAGAAAACAAAATCAATTTTTATTCAATTCAGCCTTTATTTAACCAGGAAAGATCCCGTTGAGATTAAAAACCTCTTTTCCAAGGGAGTCCTGGCCAAGATAGGCAGCA
>JAQQAE010000986.1:0-28135 GCA_029823295.1 Pseudamia nigra
AATTACTCCAATTTTATATATTTTGGTACCAGACTTCAAAGACCATTTCTGTGAAGAGACCCCAGCACCTCCGTGTTGTTACCCACTCTTCGATTTACCTCAGAAATCGTCCAGGTTGTGCTGCCAGATTCTCTTCCCAACTGCTTAATTTGGAGACAAAGCTTTACTGGGCTTTGAAAAGCTCTGTCCGTTCTTCTGTGTCGATAACCAGGAAACACCCAAGCCAATCAGCATAAATCCTGTCATCAAGGTTCTGAATACATAAATATCCATCACATCCTCAGTGGACAGCATCTCAAAAACACATACAGTAAGTTCCCATGTGTCCACGGATCCTCACATGTCCAGCAGCTGCTGCCCTCTGAGGACCTCACGTTCCCTCCGACCCGTCTCCTGCGTGTCAATTTCATTTAGGTCCAGCTGGTCAATTCCATGTTGTTTTGAGCTTTTTTAGGGGGGAGACTCCGTCAGAGAATGAGCACAAAAAACACACAGCCAGACATAGCAAGGAGGGAACGGGGACGGGAGCAGATAGAAATGTGTCTGCTCTCTCTGGAAGCTGGAAGAAGACATACGTCCATTTGTGGTCTTTCACAGTTTAATGCACAATGTTGAAAATGATTTTTTTTTTAAAGAAAAAAACACCATCCACTTATATAAGGATGGCGAGTAAATATAAAAACATTACATTACTATTGTCCGTCATGGTGCATGTAAGCACTTTGCTAACTTTGACTTTTTCTTAGGACAGTCTAAGTGAAACTCTTGTAATGCAGCCTAAATCTTAAAATTATGCAGGGCTGGCTTTGAAGGATATGAAACTTGAATGTCTGATGGTGAAGGGCAGCTTGTCTCCATTTGTTACAGCTATTCATTTGCCACACAGTGAAAGCACTTCATCACAAAGAAAACAACAACATGATTGCAGCTGTCACACTCAGCTCTGTTGATGTAAGGACAAAGGTTCTGTCTCTACAAATCAGAAATGAGATTCTTTGTTTTCATCAACAATGGGATACGTTTACGCAGTCCTGTAATGTAAAATGATATACTGTACACCAGAGACTAACTGGAAGTTGATGCTGTTGTCTTAGTGTTTGAAAGCATTTACAACACATATCCAGTACTGATTTGTGTAGATTGATGTAAAGCTCTGTGATGATGCCAGCATTCATATCTCTATATCTCAGCTCTGTTGTGACAGACTCAGCACAACATAAACACGGCACTACGTTTTATCAATGTTGCAGCTTCTACATCTTCTGGCCATATTTTATCAGTTGACATGTGTCCAGAGTGATGGAAAGGCATCATTGTTAACAGGGAGAAGAGCACCTGACAGTGAGAGAAGAATCCTATCTATCAGTTAATCTGCCAGAGTCCGTCTGCCTTTGCGGAGTAATCATTACTCAGCTGCTTCATGACAAACATTGAACAGGTACACGTCAGCAAACTGAAATGCAACCTCGATACTTTAGGTTTGTCAAGGCAGTTCTGGGTGGATTCAGCTCCCAATTAGACCTGGACAATCAACCAAAAAAACCCCAAAAACAAACTGAATCACAGGATTCTTAATGGTTAATACATATATTGACTATGTATGCATAATATATGCCTGTGTGTCTCAGGGACTGCAAATGGAAATTAGCTCAGAGAGCTATAATCTCGTACAAAGCATATTTTCCTTTGTGATTAATGATGCTGTACATGGTCCCTGCTCAATAAACTAAATTAAGCCAAAAACTGATTAATAACCCGATATCATCAAAACTATAGTATAGTTTACTAAAATATGTAACTATTGAACCAAATATACATCTCAAATTAATTAAGCAACAAGTCCAAAATGGATCAATCTAATAACATACTGTACATCTAGGTCATTTAAAGGAGAATTTTCATCTTCCTGGGGGGTATAGTTTTCCATAAAAGTTCTCTCAATTGCACTTGAGAAGCCTAACATCAGCCAAGACTGGAGACAAATTCTGCCAATAATAATAGTTTGGAAAATCCACCATTAATCATTAATTGATTTAAAATGCAGTTTTTATGATGAAAACACATACAGTCATAAATGCAGTTAAGTATGGATTTTTATTTAATTTTGTTAGACCAACCTTAGAGCTGATTCGTGTGAAAAAACCTCACTTCTTTTGGTAAGGCTTTGAAAAAGACTATCAGAAAGCTCTATCTTAATATCTGCCACAAAAGGTTGGTTTTGTGATCCCATATTTGCATCCACATACCTGGCACATCAACACGATAACCTGACAGTGCATGAACCAATGTACTTTAAATGTGCTCTTCCTGTTGAGTGCAATACAATTTCCATCCTGTCAATTTACATGGTTTTCTTGCATGTAGCTCAAAAGCATCTGAACTAGTTTACCTGAAATGTCTTACATAATGTGTTCAGGCCATTTACAACTACAAAGTTTGTGTATTATTAAACTATTAAGTAAAACTGTATAATGTTTTGTCAAGTCATCACATAATGCAGGGCTTTTATATTCCGTCCATATATTATATACAGTATCTTTGCATGTGCCTAAAACAATTACACACTGTCAAGACAGGAAAAAACCTTTTTTGTCGTTCTTGGTTCCCCTGTGTCATAAAAGACCATCTCAATCAACCAGAGAGTCAGCAGACGCCTGAAGAGAACAGAGGCTTTCAACATATGAGATAAAAGGGAATGAAATGCATCCATCCTATAATTCAAGAAACACTGACTGTGAGAAGTACAGTACACACTTGCAGCTGCCAGTCTGTTAGATAGACCAAGGTCAAATGAATGAGTGAATGAACAAATTAATGAATGAGTACTTCAATACAGACAGTTACAGGATACACCTAAAGATTGTAATGTAAAAAGTAAGCTCTATATTCAGTGCACTGTTTACAACAATGCGTACAGTATATATTTACAGACTGTGCTGTGCAATACAGACATGATTAAGTAGATTTTAACTACTCATAGCAGCACACAGCGCTGACCTGGTCTACAGGTGGGGTGTCAGCATTGTGCCAAGTCAATCTAGATTTCAGCACAGTGGAGAAGAAATTCAGATGACTTCAGAATTAAAAATTTCATTGATGACAACAATATTTATATCTTGGCATTATAAACATCATATTGATTAAAGAGCTTCTGCATACTGGTGAGTGAACAATTACAGAAACATAAGAAATTATTTAGGTAATTACCAGTACTGTTAATTCAGGGCAGCTGTGTCATAAACCTTACATTGGGTCATGGGCTAATAAATTTGTTAAGCACTGTATTTCTACTTTATTTTTATTTACAAAAGAACGAAGCCTTTAAAATACAGTTTTATTGTCAAAATAGAGAATTGAACCCTTTTTAACCCCTTCTTTAGCATTTCGCCCACTATGCTACCTTACAAAGGCAAACTGACAGTCAAAAGGTTATTTTATACTTGTAGTAATTACAAAATCAAGGCAAACAGCAAGGCAAAATGCACTGTGTCATTGAGTAGTTTGACTTAAAATGGAATAATAATTTTTTTTAAATGAATAAGTGAACAAAATCAGAAGGAAAATTAACAAAATAAGTGAGTAAAGCAATCAAGAAAATGAACCAAATTAGATGCAAAAAGATGAAAAATGAACAAAAATAAACCAAACAGTCAAAAGAATACCTTAAAAATGAAAACATCAAAACTTTCTAGTATTTTTTCTTTGTTTCACTGTCTACTGAGTTACTGCACTTTGCCTTTGTAGGACAGATATCACACAAATTAAAGCCACAGTATTTGCATCAGTAAGCACTGTTTGGTCTTGTATACATCGCTATATAACACAGAAAATACAACACAACTTGTGTGGCTGATTCATAATTTTGTTTTCTCTACATTATCACCTACAGCATAATTATTATTGTATTTCATTAAACTGACCTGATGAACTGTAACTTAATTTTAAACACTACCTTGATTATTTGGAAGTACCACAAGCCTGAAAATGTAAATATAAATACAAAAGTATGAAGTATAAAAGTTTTTCAATAATAGCATCCACACTTTTCAAGGACCCTAAGTGGATGTTTGGGTTAAGGTTGTAACAGAAGAAACATAAAGCCGATATGGATATATTAAAATTCATCTGAAAGAAAACATCTTCTGGATTCTGTGTTTAACATGTGACCCAAACAACCAAAACAGCATTAGTTGAAACCTGGTTCAAATGCAACTCTATTTCTTACCCTAAAATAAGACCTAATTCATACTCAGAGATTGTTTTGGGTATTCTGACATAAAACTATAAGCAGTAACTCATCTGCATTAAATTATCTGCATGCATTCATTTATTTTACCACTAGATGGCAGTTCAGTGCTGCTGTGAGGACGACAGAGGCCTCACAGCACCATGATGTACAGATGATTTGACATGTACAGTCCAGTATTTATATCTACTGCAGTTCAGAGGCAGAAAGCCATATAGCTCATCAGAAAAACATTTTATTGGGAAACTATGGCGTGTGCAGCTCAAAGTTCAGATAAAGGTCTTTTCGGTTAAAATTACACTTTTCCAGTGGCTTGAGCACAGGGGCAGCTACTCCATACGACTATAGTATCCGTTACATAAAAACTCTGCACGTTGCCAAATCTGATATCCAGTAATGAGGTCTTTGCGTCACCCCTTCTCTCCATTAAGTTGAGAGAAAATAATCTAGAGAAG
The DNA here is from genome assembly GCA_029823295.1 of Pseudamia nigra. NCBI lineage: Eukaryota > Metazoa > Chordata > Actinopteri > Kurtiformes > Apogonidae > Pseudamia > Pseudamia nigra. The sequence goes on from JAQQAE010000986.1 coordinate 4,702, forward strand.
CATGAAAAGGAAAAAGGCCTGCAATCAGGCAGAGAATGAGAAGGGGTTTCCTGCCCTCACCGCACCCTCTTAGGCTTTTAATCACTGAAGCCATTTCTCTCATCTGCATGAACATTAGGGGCAGAAAAATGAGGTTTGAATCCAACAGTACGCCACAAAAACGCTTCAAATCAAGAAGTGAAAGATCAGTACAAAGAGCTAAAACGAAGGACAGAATGCAAGTGGGAGTCCTGGTGCAGTAATTTACATAAACATAAGAAATGTGGGAAGAAACAGGAGCTATATCATGACATAAGTGTCTATAAGTTACTGCAAGAGAATAGCAGATTTTTGTTGTCTCTTAGCATTATGCAAATTATAAAAGGAAGCAGTGAATAAAATATGACGACAACCTATTTCATGTTTTGTCAGGTAAACTTCATTTCTAAATATACATCCATTCCTCACAGTCAGGCTGCAGCACTTTCAAGAAAAACATTTGGACAGTACAGTATTTATTTGTCATATTGGCATTTTGTATCACATCACTTAAAAGATGTTCAGGGACTAAAGACACCAAGTGATGAAGTGTTTGAGGTATAATTTTGTCGTAAGGTGTGTTTCAAGATGCTCCACACATTCTCTTTTGGGGACAAATAGGAAAGCAGTCAGGTCAGTCAAGAATCCACACCTGCACCCTCTTCTTCCTTAAGCCCATCTTTGTGCAGAATGTGGTCTTGTAATGTCTTGATGAAATATTCACAAACATCCCTGGAAATTAAGTTCCAGGTAGTACCTTGACTTCTGGTCCAGGTGTTAGAATTAGACTATCTTTGGCATCTTTCGTCTGGTGCACACAGCTTCCACGTCCTCCAGAACAGACTGGAATACTGGTGGCCTGCGCAGAGTTTATGTGTCTGCTGAGTGATGGGTCATCTCAGGTGCCATTGAGTCCACAGAAGTAGATAATGCTTCTGGACACAGTTAATATCAGAGTGCTGGTATTTATGGCTATAACTACATTCAAGGGATTTAATAACACACCACTCAATTTTTGGCCCAATTTGGGAAGATGATGAAATCACATCTGTAAGAGTGCCACAACTGGAGCAACATGACCAGACAAGTTGCCAGAGCAGTGAATGTCCATCACTCCACAATAGTGCACTTACACGCCAGCGTTATTTGTCCACAGGAACAAAAGCAGACCAAACATGAGCTGGTCAACCACATGTAACAACCAGAAACCAGGTGCAACATATCCACCTCTTACGCCTCAGGAACAGGTTCTGACCACCACCCTCACAGCAGCAGAGACTACGGGCACACACAATAGGCCAGTACAGTACATGCAATGACATAAGCACCATACACTGTTGAAGTAACATTGTTATGTCCACAATGTGCGGTGCTTAATGTTTCTTGACATTTTTGGTCCTTTTTCATTTGTTACACAACTGCATTAAGGTAATGAGGAACAATATATGAGCGGTCAGTTGCACACAACACAAACTACACCAGTGATTTTACAAATAAAGTAGTGGTGCATGATGAAATCCAGTGCATGTTTTACTAACAGTGATACATACAGTACATGATGGTTCTTGATCCAGGGCTGTCTGAGGGACCAGAGATCAGAGATTGCACATTTAGTCTCAGTAACCCTTGTCCTTCGTTAAATCTTTTAATTCTGTCCTGCACTGTAGATGGTGAACTACACATATTCTCTTTGTATACTTCCTGGAAGCTGCTTTCATCCACTTGTTCATTACTTTAGCATCATTTTAAACTATTTTTCAGACTTACCTTTACTATTCCAGTTTTTTCTTAAATGAATTTTAGGCCTTAATTTGAGGAATGGATACACAGTGCTGTATATTGAAAATGGAGTAGACAAAGCATGAAAAACACAAAATATGAATAGACTTTCTTTTCAATGTGCATTTTACATAGAGGTCCAGACAGGTTTAAGCAGCACACTCTCTTATATTTTCTTCTGAGACTATACAAAGTACCTTCTTGTCCTACTCAGCCCATTTAGTTGTTTCTAATGTTGTCTGTCTCATTTTGCTGGAAAATAAATTAACCTTCCAGATTTAATACCACTAGCCAAAAGAAATGCAAATTCATGGTTTAATACCTTTTAAGGGCCTAAAGTATCACAAACACAATATCCTGTGATAAACTGCTAATTAAAATTCATTAAACACTGTTTTTTTTCTGTCTTTTTTCTATACTTCTGAGGACAAACTTTTATAGACTTACTTTGCTCTCCTGTTGTTTGTTCTCAGCTTTGTTTCTCTCGCTCGCTGCAAAGCACTTTTATTAAGTCTGTTTTCAGAGAAGCACTATATAAAGAAAGCTTATTATTGTTCAGGGTCACAGGGGGGTTGGATCATTTCCCAAGATGCACTAAGACAGAAGGCAGACGCTTGAAACATACTGAAGTTTAGGGATGGACAATCACTCACATTTACACCTATTGGACTGTCCTATAAGAACAGCAATCAGAGATTTTGTTATACAGTCAATGTCTGTCCAGAAAACCTACACAGCCACTGAAGGATGAATTAAGTACGGTTAAAAGTGGTTTAACAAAAATATCTGGAGTATAAAAGAAGCCCAGGAGATTGAAGCTGTAACAAGAAATCAATACATCCGTTTGTTTATTTGCTAAATAAGATTAGACAATAAAACAAACTAATAGCTATAGATTTCTTGCATTGTTTTCCTCTTATGGCTTTACTTCAATTATACGCCGTGGGTTTTTGTTGTTGTTTTGTCTCATGTCTTCTTTTCATTTTCATCTTTTTAAGACTTCTACTCTGTATTTGTGCTATAGTATGTCTTTTACATCGCCATTATTACTTTTTCTTTTATGGTGATTTTGTCTTTTTCTTCTGCTTTAACATTGTATTCTTATTGCGTCAATCATGCTGAATGGAAGAATAACATAACACTGCAAACAGCCATGTGGTTTGTACTGTACAACATTCATGGAGCTCCAATAAGCTGCAACTAATTACTCAACCTTTATCGCAATAATTGTTAATATCAACTAATACAGTAGATTCTATCACGACAACACTTGTGACCATATCTCCTATCTCTGCTTGGAACTACAGTATATGACAACTTTGCAATGAACTAGATACTTGCCCAGGGTCTTTGCCCTAAGTCACCTGGGATGAATGGCTATATATTTGTGTTTTGAATTATTATGTTATTTGTTATCTTTGCGTTTCCAAACTGAGGGTCAGAATGCAAAATGAATCATGAAAATTTCAACTATTTGCATATTATTTTGTGAATTTCTGTCCAAATTCTTTTTTATTTTATTTGTTCATTTTCTCAGATTTGTTCATTCTGTTGATTATTTTTATCTATTTTTACTCACTTTTGCCATTTTCTTGATTAATTTGGTTGCTTATTTTGTCATTACCAAATGCCAGCATAAGTGAAATGACCTTGTTATTACCTTTCCTGACTATCTTTTCAATTTTAAAATTACTGTACTTGAAAATGTTACGATACAAGGATTAATTTACAGAAAAAAATTGACATATTATGGCTGTTTAGGGAAATATATTTGTCAGTTTAGCTGAAATGTTTGGGAACACTGAACTGAAATATAGTAAGCTTTCTGATATTTTAGGAACAATGTGACCACTCAATTATTGTCAAAATAATCTGCATATTTACGTATCTATAATGTAAAGAGCTTTAGTTGTAGCTATAAATAGACTATGTCCATTATCTCTGTGTGCTGTTTATTAGCTCTAGTAACCCTCGGCCATAAATCACAAGAAGATAAACATCGCAGGTCATAAGTGAGATGATTTCTTTGCCTACCGGTATATAGGACAGAAATGTGCTATGCCTTCACCTCCATGTTGAATAAAAATGAACTGCTGTCCACCTGACCATGCCATGGTTTGTCCTTCCTTGTGAATGAAGTCTTCAGCTGCAGTTCTACAGCGACCTCAGTCCTCCCACGACTCAGCGGTCATGTCTGCCTTGGACCTTCGCCCCTCCCCACCTCCTCCACACTTTCCCCGGGCATCGGGCCACGGCCGCAGGGAACAGCTCTCATCCTTTCTCAACCTCCACTCTGTCTGTGCCCTGTGCATGACTAACTCATCTTTTAGGAGTTGTTTACATGGAGTTCCTGGAAGATCGCGTTTATGACGACCTAACCGCTGGTGGATCGATTGAGCAGTGACCTTAGGGAGCCTGAGAGACGCCTACTGGAATGCATGGACTCAGAGGCAGGAGAAAAAATATACAAGGGTCATTTCAAAATCTTCAACTGAATCTCAAGCAAGGAGATTCATATTTTAGATAAAACAAAGACAAACAAGAACGAATGTAAAATCAAGTGACAGATTGATGTATCAGTGGTGAAGTAAGCTACATCTACCAGCAAGTTAGACTTGAGCAAGTGGAATTACAAAGGCCTCATAGTTTTGTGAAAGGTGAAAATAATCACAGGCAGGCAGGGTGATGGAGCAGGCAAGTTATGAAAGTGAGGTCAAAATAAGACTGGTGTTATGATAATAGAACTGAAAAACAGTATTTATATTATTATCCAAACAGAAGGGATGTTACTGGAAGGGCTGCTATTTCTGGGGCCCTCTTGCAGCAAATATCTAAACGAAGATATTTCTGCCCAGCATAGAGGGGCCTCAGTGACCCTGAAACACATTACTCCTGCATGTTGCCCACAGGTCTATTTTTTCCCCACTTTCTCTAGTTGAACATACAGTACTCTGATTTTTGTAGGATGCAGTGTTATGTTACAGAGTGACACTCCACTTTATCTCTCTGCCTCATTGAGTTTTTTTATTTGTAATGACTCAGACTGACAGGGACATTTGTGGACCAGACTGTGGGAATGGGAATGATATCCCAAGGGTGGTATTGTGGCAGTAAAATCAGCCAGTTTCTTACTAACAGCTCATTCAGAAGTTTTGCATGGCCTTGAGGGCTGAAGCTGGCTGAGAGGTGCTGGTGTGCTGATCCACTCCTGCGCGAAAACTGCTGTGCCAAAGAAGAGGTGATCTGAGCCTGCTCCAAAAAAGGCAGAAACATTTAGGCAGGGGTTGCGCATCCTTAACCCAGCCCATCCTGTCCCTAACAGGTCTGCAAAACAAAGACCAGACACAGTGAGTGTGTACGCCACAGGGTCTGCTTTATAACAGGCCACTGTGTTGATGCACTCAAAGCGCTGGGGATGCAGCTCAGAGGAGAGGCCTCCACTTTGTCAGGATCGTTAACATACTGTACCCAGCGGTGTTTACAGACGGCTTACACTGCAATGCACATCTCATCCCTGATGGATGATGATGACTAAAGCTAGGCTCTTATGCCAGTTTGCATTTACTGACAGGGATTTACACACAACACAAACGTTACATTCCTGAATGAAGCAGCTACAGCCAGGAAATGTAATTACTCCTCTTGAGATTCTAGGGTACATTTTGATCAGACCTTCCCTTTGAACTTATTATTTATATAACTATGACCATTCTTAGCTGTTATGGGGTAGAGCACAGATCACTCTCCTGTAAGAAAATCTACAAAGATTGGCAGGTCATTATTTTACCCAAACTATGGCTGCAGAATCTGGTGAGAAAGTCTTGTTGAAACTACAAATGAAGAATCATAGAGGCGATGCACACCAGGCACATGTGCGCAGAAAGCGACAGTAATAATTTTTCGTGATTCAGATCTAAAGTCATGGATTTACTTGGTCCCTGTCATGCTTTCGCTTCAACCAGTTATCAAATAATTGTTCCAGTTATTTTGTGGCTAAGATCATTTCTGTAGCCCCACTGTTTGCTGGAATATCATAAAAAATTTACTGTGGATGTGGAGTCATATTATGACTTCAGCATGACTTCATAATATTCCTGATATTGTGAGACTAAGATCATGTCTGTAGCATGGATGGCTGTTGGAATATGATGTGTTTTACAAGATATCTTGTGTGACCTTGACCTGGACCATGAATCACCTCAAGAGATCCACCTGAGTAATACTCTCACCAAGTTTGGTGCACAGGCACTCTTGAGTTATCCTCAAGTTGTGGACACACACACAGGGGCAAAAACAATACTCTGCTTGCTGCTTCACCAGCACCCAAAGTAATTATTATGAGTAATATTGCAATTGCAACTTATTATTGTGCTTTGTTATCAAGGAAAATACACATATTCCTCATTCAGAGATGTCAAACAAAGGCAAGTATCGGTGGTATGGTGGCTGTCATTTCGGTGACCCAGGGCCTCTCCATTCAAGAGTCATTGTGCTGTCCAGTAAGATGCTGAAGTCCTTGTAGTATAAACTACAAAGAAAATGTATAAAAGAAAGTTGTGGTTTTCTTCTTACATGTTTTTACACAGGATTAACAACAGAAAATATGTGGTATTTTTTTTTCCAGTTCTGCAAATAAGTTCAGCCTAAAACCTCAAAAATCTGAACCTTTAAATTGCAGTCTTTTATAATTATATAATTGCACAGGCTGACGATGTGATTATGACTGATAGAAAACTAATTGCATATCCCTTATTTCCTTCTGTCTTCCTTAGGAATGTACGTTTGTCAGCCACTTTATTTTCCTCCTTAATGACCCAAAAAAAACAGGAACATTTTAACAATCCAATAAAACCAAGAGTGATGGAACTAAAATATTTCATTCATAGTAATTGAAACCTTAATACACTAAGATGGCGGAGTGTTTACTTGCTCATGTCTGCTAATACACACTTCAAGTTACTGTTTTTTTGGCTCACCCTGTATAATCAAGTCATATTTGTACTCTTCAGCCAGTGATGGAGAGATACACTCATTCCATCCTGTACTTTTGGTTTACTGACTATTATGTAATAGTATTTAGTGTACAGTATATATAAGATTTGTAAAATATGAAGCACATTCAAAACTGTTCACCAGTTTCCCCTCCTGATCAATCTGGTCATTCTGATACATTTTTTCTGTATAATACACCACAGTCTGTTATTCCTGTCTTTCCACATCTGATCACATTATTGTTGGACTGTGGCATCTTTTGGTTTCTGTGCCGCTTGTAATATAAAGTGCAGTCCTTACCTGTCGAACTAGACTGTTTGTTGTTGTATCAGAAGAGGTGCTGCCATCGGAGCCTTTAAATCGTCCTTTCCTTTGAGCTCCTTTGTTTTGAGACTTGAAAAGGCAAAAAATGAAAGCGATCAGTGGTCAAGTCCAGACCTATCGTCTTAATTACAGGATGTAACTTTTACTGTTTCTTCAGAACAGTAATATTTTGACAGGCATCATAAAGTACATGGTTATTATGTGGGTGGTCTGTAATACATAAGCTGATACAGTATGATAAGAGGCTGGAAAAGTAATGCACTTCGCTAAAGTGCTCATACAGTGTTACTAATAGCAACAGAAAAACAGAAATTCATTTCAAATCTGCCTTTTATTCCAGCCCGTTCTCCTGGGATGTGTTCGCCAGGCGTATAAAGAGAGAGTTTTTCTACGTGTCTCTTAGAGCCGGTTATGTAGAGCAGTCTGGAGGAATAAGATGAGGTTTTATTAACCTCTCTGAGCCAAATAGAAAAAGCAAAAAGCACTCCATTGAATGGAAATGTAATATAGTTTGCTCCAGCCTGTAGCATCTCACCTGTGGCTTCAGAGAATCCTGTATAAGCAGATGGTGGATTTATGTGTAAAAAGTCTCTTTTTTTCTTCAGCTATTTGTTTAAGTGACTGATTAAAACATCCATTTTCAAAGACTGGATTGGGACACACAGGATAGTTGTATTTAATAAATGTGCACGTGTAACATTTCAGAAAACATACAACAAGAATTAGATTTTGATAGTTGTCTTTTAATGTCATTGATGAGAGGAACAAAAATCAGAGCCTGTTACCTTGGCCTAAATTATTCAGGATAAAGATGCTTGTGTGCATTTATTGTGCATGGTCTTCAAAATGGTTCATATATCCAAGACATTATTACCAGCCTTGAAAGAGTATGAAATGTTACTTAAAATTGGCAAACATTAATACACAAATTCGTCTCATGACTCCAATGATATTGAAGAATATAAAGCTGCAACTAAATAGTGTTTCCAGTGACAGCTTGACAATTCTTTTTTTCATTCAATTGGTAAATTTTTTGGTCCATAAATAGGTCATAAGAAGGAGAAGTTTTTCCAAAAGTCCAACATACGATACTCTAGTCCCTAGAACACAACCTAAATCCATTCAGATTTTAGGGGGGGGGGGGTTCGTTGCCCTCAATATTATTAAAGTGCACATGTGGATTAATTTAGCATACAGAAAAAGGGAGATATTTTGTCAGTGGATTTTTGTTCCCCATTTGTTGATTATTTTGCAAATTTTTGTTCATTTTGTTGTGTATTTCATTCATTTTGTTGCTTTCTTGCTTATTTTGTTCTTTTTTTGTTCATCATCTTGACTGAGTTCCTCACGTTTGTTCAGGTTGTTGCTGTTGTCATTTTCCTGTTTATTTCATTCATTTTCTCGATTGCTTGGCTAACTTTTTTCATTTTGTTTGTTTTCTTGAATATTTTGTTCATCTTTTGTTCCTTTCATAAACTTATGTAAAGAAGTCACACATAAATGCATGAAAAAACACTCCAGAAATACAAAAAAAATTAAGTTTGATGTTCAGTGACTGTTATTACCTACTTACTGACCCTCAAATACTTGTTGTCAGTTCAGCACCAATGTTGCCCATATATATATATAGTGTTGCATTTTCTATGTACTTGGTAATTTGCACCGATTTTGCTGATAATAATTCTATCAAAATCATAATCACAATCATAATAAATTAAACGCTAACAAAAAAATTCCAGGATCCAGAAATTGAAAATGACGCCCCAGTGTTCAAAACTAAACTCATGCACTTGTTTAGAGACTTTAATATTAACGCAAAATAAGCGGGGAAAGCACCCACGTGATTTCTTTACGTCTTTACGTAACGTAATTAAACCTTTTCACAGCCAATAGGAAACGAGAATACGGAAGGGTTAAGGCAGGTTATCTTAAAGTGCGTCTATTTGCTGGAAGGCTAACTTTTGCTAATTATAGTTCGAAAGTCAAGTACATTCACATAATGTACTTTTAATAAAGTTAACTTACTTGTAACGCCGAAGGATCCACAGGGTCCATGTGTGTTGCCGCTGTCGTCTTTGGACTATTATTAAGGACCATTACACCGTTTGATAAAAGAAAACACTACAGAAAACCCGCGGGCTGAAACTGACGCCACGGCTGCTTTTCGCGGAAAAACTAACACGCATTTTTCTTGCTCTTCACTCAGTTACCGGTTGAAGCTGAAGTCGGACTGAAACACTGCCTCAGCCGACTCCGCCAGTCTTCAAGTTGGAGTGAGGAGAGAGTAAAGGAGGAGCCTGAGCGGAAAGGAAGCCGCTTTTCCTGAAGCTGAGATGATGATGATGATGATGATGCTGTGAAGTCTGGGATATTATAGCCTTCAGCATCACAGAGCCTCCTCATCCTCTGCCCTCCTTCTGCCCACACTGCATGAGAAGAGCTCTACTGATCCATCCAACGCCAACACTGCTGCCTCTTCTCTCACTCAGAGATGCCAGATGGAAAAATGAAGCGTCTATCAGTGAATTCAATTTATTTTGAGTAGTGATCATATGAAAGTGTAAACAAGAGTTTGGATAGAGTTGTAAGTTTGTTTTTTTCCCCTGAGATTGGTGGTTCTTCAGGACCAAGGCTCAAAAATCCAACATCCCATTCTGTGCGTCCACTAGTTACATTTAAAAGAGAAGGAAAAACAACATTAAAACCACCACTGTATCAACACAACTGACAAAAAATGAACATGATATTGCCAGAATGACTAAAGATAAATAGCCACAAAATGAATAATGAACAAAATAATCAGGGGAATGTTCGAAGTACTGTATATGATCAAAATAGATTTTAAAAGTTGCAGAAAGCAATCACAAATGACCTGCAAAATGCAAAAAGAAGATGATAATGTTCACAATATATCAAAATGAATAAATAAGCGCTATACAAAATGAAGAAGAAAAGTTAAAAAAATCAAGAAAATTAACAAATTAATCCATAAAGTGAATAGCATATCCACAACATTACCTAAAGTGAAGAAAAAAAAGAGAAATCAATCGAGACAATGAAGATGATAATGCACAAAATATCGACAAAATGAGCAAAGATTTTTGTAAAATGAGGCAAGTTGAATGAAGGCTGATTATAAATGGTCATATTTGTCATGCACAGTGATAAAAGTATCTCATAATTGGTATAAATGGTCGTACACTTCTGACCACATTGGCACTGTATGAAATGCAGCTTCTCCACATCACGAGTTCATGCACATCATATATTTCAAACTGCACAAGAATATTATGTACAGTAGTTCATGTAAGCACAGTTGAAAATGTTTTCTGATAAGATACTCAATATGGTTCAAGACCCAAAATGAAATTTGGCATCTCCTTGTGACTGCTACAAAAGAAAAAAATCCACATAAGATCATTTTTATTTTTGATAGGATTTCTTAAAAATCTATTTAAATGTAAAAGATAATAAGATGTACCACGACAGCGTCAAAGCAAAAATAATCAGTAGAATAAACAAAATATCCACAAAATGAACAAAATAATGAAAACATTTAACTAAAAATAAGTGATTATGAAAATGAACAAAAATTAGTAAATCAATAAACAAAACTAATTCATTATCAAAGTGGAGGCTTCATTATTTTCTTTCGGTTGATTATTTTCCTCATTTTTGGGGGTTTGTTTGTTCCCTTTAAGTTTAATTCAGTGCCTTTGTCTCTCATTCTGTTCTTTTTTTGTTCGTCTCTGATCATTTTGTGCATATATTTAGTTTCCCAAAATTTTTTGTGTATTTTTACACATGTTCTTTTTTTTGTTTTTTGGGTTTTTTTTTTCCATTTGGTGCATCAATTTGTGCCTTTATGCAGTAAAGCCAGAAACTGATGCATCTACGTACAAGTCACCAGACCACAGGAAGTAAAGTGTTCAAAGCTTGGATTTTCCAGAAGGATCCAGACATACCTGACAAAGAAGAAACAAAATTTACACCTTTGGCTGCAACTAATGATCCATTGTCTCTTTGAATATATATTATCTTCATTATTGTTTGTCCTAAAATGTCAGAAAATGCTAGTCAGTGTTTCCTAAAGCCCAGAATGGTTTTTTTTTTCTCATTACAACCCAAAGATTCTCAGTTTATCAGAAGAAAGAAACCAGGACATATTTACATTTAAGAAGCCGGAATCAGAGAAATCAGGCTTTTTCTGTTAAAATGACTCAGAGCGATGACTGATGTTGATTCATTTGTGAGCTGACAATCATTAATCACTGCAACTCTAAATGGACATAATGTTTAAAGGGATGTCAGCAGAAGCAGTAGATACACTGAAATGTGATTTAAACAGAAATGTTCACAAATACACACACAAGGACATGTAATAGGTGTGTATAAGTGCACATTCTCACATTTAAAACCTATTTTAAGACATTGCATTTTTGTTCTTTCTGTTCATTGTTGTACTTTAAGTATGAAGAGTTTCTTGCATCACATGAGTTCTTTTTGCAACATCATGACAAGAAAGTATGACAAGACTAACCATTATTAACACATCATTATAATCACAAAAGACAACATTTAAGTAGGTTGATCCGGGATTAAGCCCCATATTAAGTTACATTAATTTTGTGAGGTTGTTTGCTCATTTTTTAAAAATATTTTTTCTCATTTTGTTGTTTATCTTATTCATTTTCTGGATAATTTTATTCCTTTTTGCGTCCATTTTATATTCAGAAAGGCACAAAACGATGTATTTATTATCCGAACGGAAATGTTTGATGCTCAAAATTTCCAGAGGATTCTTCAAAGGTTTTCAAATGAAGCCCACTCCCTGGTGCTGGGGTGAAATGACACCAAAATCAGCATTGTGAGACCCTTTAATGTGTATTATCCATTACTGCCCTCTGGTGGATTCATTTGCTGCTACATGTCAACGGGTAAAATTTAATCTGTTTATCACTAGTAAAAAACTGTACGAACATCAAGATTGCTTTCTGTGAAAATGTTTTACATATTAATACTGCGGATGTGTATTCAGAGTAATCTTTGGGGTGCGTTGGGACCCCAAAAGTGAGCTACGAATTCCTCCTGAGTGGAAAAAAAATCATAAGATTTAGTATATCATTTTAATTTTTTCAGTTTTTTTGTCCTCTGTGTTATTTTTTTATCTTTGTTTATTGGATTGTTTTATTCATTTTTAGATATTTAAATCTTTTTGTTATTTTTCTTATTTTTATTGATTTTGTGAATATGTTGTTCCTTTTCTTGGATATTTTTTAATCTTTTTTTTCATTTTTATTAATTGAATTATGTGGATATTTTGTCAATTTTTTTGTTATTTTGATTATTTTGGTTATGTTTTTTACATGTATGTATTCATTTTATTCATTGTTTGAATTTAGTTTTTTGTGGATATTTTCTCAATTTTTTTGGTTATTTTTTTACCATTTTGGGTCTTTTTTACACTTTTTTAATTTTATTAATGGAATTACAGTATGTTATTTTTTGGATATTTTGTTAACTTTCTTCATGATTTTGTTTATATTTTTCTCATTTCTGTTGATTCTTTCATATTTTTCATTTCTCAGTTCAAATAGCATACTTCTTTTAATGCTCTTTTGGTCATTTTCTTGATTATTTTTTCTTTTACACTTTTTTGTTCACTTTCTGTTCTAAATTTGAATGTAGTAATGAAAACATGCATGTTCCTGCTCACATTATACTCGTCTGTGCTGCTTAATTGTACACTGTGCATATGCCTTAAATTCTAGAAGTGGGTTGTGACTTGATCATTAGAAAATGTGGTTCACAAGATAAATCCAGCTGAGAATCATATCTATCTGTTTATATAAATTCTTTCCATTTGGTTTTAAAACAACAAACCACAGATTATCTCCCGCTGGATCATTTTTACATTTCCTCTATTACGTTTTTCACTCTTTGCTTCCATCGTTTATGTGTCCTCCTGCTCTTGACTCTGAAGCTGAACTCGTATTGTGGCAGGTCTCTGCTGAGCCTGTGAGGATACTTAATGTTCACAATGCTACCCAGATAACATGCCCTTCCTTCCTCTATCCTGGCAGTGGTTACTTTTAAAAGATGTACACATGCCAAAATGTCTGTGGTGCAAAACAGCAGGTGCAAAAATGTAGATGCAAATGCACAAATCTGGGGGTCAGAGCTTTCCTGGAAATACCACAGGGGCTGGCATTTTCAAAGTAACTGCAAATGTGCTTGAATAAGAGAAAATGCAACGGGCTTCCTTCTATTGTTTGAACATTGCACGGGAAGCTGCAGTAAATGGTGTCAGCTTTTTCTGATGCGATACTGAATAATCTCCTGCCACTGTCAATATGAGTGACTTTGCACTTGGATAGCGAGCTGAGAAAGGCAAATTAACATAATCACCATGCAACGTGTGCAATGAAACTAATCCCAAGACTAAATAAGGCAAGTGCGTGACAGCTGTTTACTCAAATTTCACAGGAATATGTAGATGTTTTGAGGTGCAGCCGGATTTAATCGCATCAATGTGATTAAAAAGAGGGGGAGGGGATCCTCCACAAAAGCCCACCCATTGTTTCAGCATCACAAATCCAATTAAATGTACAAAAAAGTCGGTTTGCTGCGTGTTTTATTGTTCTGTTGAATTCAGCATATTCTCATCTTCCCCCGCCTTGTTTTTTGCAGGCCCGCTCTGCCCAGTATAGAGCATGTGCGCTGTGTGGGCCGGATCACTCCTGAGGTTCTGTCTTGTACATGAAGCATTAGTCATCCAGGTTGGTGGATGAACGGAACAAGTAGCTCAGGTGGGTGGAAGTGCCCTCGTATTGGATCACACAGAGGCCAAAAACACAGAACAATGCCTCTGAGATGAGCAACTGGAAGAGAGCTGCACTTTTCCAGTCTACAGTACGTATTTTAAAGCGGCTCATGTCTGACAAGGAGACATTAGTCTGGTTTTTAAACAGTACCATTTAGAAGTTGTTTTGTAGCACTCAGGATTGGCTTTGGTCACGAGAACGACCTCACAACCAATTTTGGAAGTATCAGATGAACAGCACTTGAAATTTTATGTCAAGGCCATATCTGTGCCCTCCAAATTGCAGTTGAAATATAACTGTGACATTTATTTTGTGACAAAATATGTTCAGTCGTTCAATCAGGTGTCAGATTTGCAAAGAACAAGGTAAATAGCATTAAGTCAGTAAGTGTTGACTGGAAATGGACAAAAGAAGCCACCAAAATCAACAAATATAATAAATTAAATAAACAAAGGATTGAACAAAAAATCACAAAGTGAAAAGCAGAAGTAAAAAAAAAAGATAATTGAGGAAATTAACCAAATTAGAAGCAAAATAATTAAGAATGGGCATTGCCATTTGTAGTGCAAAACTCTGGGGATCTTACAAAGTTCCCTGTGCCTTTTTTGATTTATTTTACATTACTATCGTTTAAAAACATTTCTTTTTTTTTGCCAAATCCTGATTCATCTTTCCACAGGCTGCCTCGTTTTGCCTACTCACTGCCTGCACGAATCACCTCGCCCCGTAAAACCACAGAGAGTTTCTGTGTTAGCTTTGCTAGAGATCGGGGCTGCACAGTTTGGTGAAAAAGTCATATTGCAGTTATTGTTGTTATTATTGACATTCTAATTTGAACTGATTTGCTTATTTGTCAAGAAAATTGCACATTGTTACACATTACTCATTTACAAATGTCAAGTCAAAATATAAACAAACATGAAAATGCAAAGTAAGTATAAAATGAAAAAAATACAACTTCAAAAAGTTGAAAGCAAGTTGTGACTTTGTTCTTTCATGTTTTTCACAGGACTTATTACCAGATAACAAAGTTTGTGTTTTTTCGTTTTTTTTTTTGTTTCTGCAAATCAGACCATCCCAGAACCTCATAAATCTCATCCTTTTTAATGCAGTTATACATTATTTTTGTGATTAGGTTAATTGTACACACTGAGATTGGGATTACAATTGCTCTGTTGATCTAGTCTGGTCTTGGTCTCACCTCTCAAAGGCTTATGTAAGCCTTATGAGTCTTATATGTTGTGGCTTTGGTTCTGACTCGGTCTCAGTTTGTCAGGTCTTGGCTACAACGCTATTTAAAAGAAAGGTCTGTGTAGCCTGACATGCCAGACTGTCTTGTCAGTTCATTTTGGATTTCCATGGGGTGTTATCGACAGGCTCAGATCAAACTGCCTCTGCATAAAGTAGGACAGAGCTACAGCCTGTCAGAGCAATGGCTGCAGTGAAAGGCCAGCGCTGAGCAGACAGCAGTCAAAGGCTTCATCATAGACATGTAAATGTAAACACTGCATTGGATACTTCAGTCCAATGCTGCCATACATCAACACAAGACAAGTCCGGTCAGAACTGTCCTGTGAACACATGAAAGCAGAAGGGGAGCTGTGGTTCTCCCACAGAAACTATGAAGACGATGAATCTCATCCATCAGTCCATCTGTCCGTCTGTCCTTCCAGCCATCTGTCCAACATCTGTTGCAGGATCAGCAGCCTAAGCAGGGAGGCCCAGGATTCCTTCTCTCCGGCCACCTGGTCCAGCTGCTCTGGGGGGACCCCAAGGTGTTCCCAAGCCAGCAAAGAGACATATTCCTGCCAGCATGTCCTGGGTCTGCTCCAGGGCCTCCTCTCAGGTGGACATGTCCGAAACATCTGGCTCCCATCAACATGGGGGGGGCAGCGCTTCTACTTTAAACTCCACCTGGACAAAGAGGCTTCCCACTACAGCTCTAAGTGAGAGTCCAGCCATCCTGCAGAGGAAATTAATTTCAACCCCTTGTATTTGGGATCTTATTCTTTTGGTCACTATGCACAGGTTAGGGTAGAAACAAAGAACAGGTAAATCGAGAGCTTTGCGTCTCAGCTCAGCAGAACAATAGAGTGTAAAAACAGCTCTAGGGACATTACATTTCAGTCAGACATTTTTTATGATCTGTCTGGTGCCAAAAAACCCAAAAAGGACAAAAATCTTTATGCCCAGTTCATTACAGACAGGACATGACAGCTGTAATGCATCACACAGCTACCGGTTACAGTGATTTAAATCAGGTTTTTATGCAGTTTACTTCGATGTGCTCAAGCAGCTGATTTGTCTGGAGTCCTAGGGCAGATAAAACATTATGCAGTGACAAATGTGATAAATGAGGCAGCACCCTGTCACTAAATCAAACCTGTCAACGAATGAAACCATGTTTTAACTGCACAACATCACATAAATGATTGTTAATGGTCACCCTAATCTACAATGTAAAATTTTCCTAGGATATGAGCTCAGATTTTGAATGAAAAAAAATGACTGTACACTATAATACTGTACATATTTCACATTATTCCATGTTTAGTTAATCAGATGTCCGTTGACTAAAGGACATTGTATATTTCAGTCCCGTTGATATTTGTCAACTGGAAGTGAAACCAGTTACACATCTTATATTTAATTATAGAGTTCTTAATGAAAACATATTAGAAAAATACATCTCAATCCTCTCTTTTTGTAAAAGGCGTATTTGCAAAACAACAGCATAAGTTCAATCAGATGTGTCCACTTTCCCTGCATGACGTGTTCATTCCTCAGTTACTACTAGTTATGGTTAGCACATGCTTTATAAAGTCACACTGGATGGTTCAAATGATATTTGTGCCAGTTCATTCCCTTAACGCGTTCAAAGATATTGCACTCAGAAGAACAGACAGGCATAAGGTCAGAGTGACTTTGACCTTTGACCACATGAACATTTACAGTTCAGATCTACATGCTAGATGACAGTGTGCAAAGTTTTACAACATTCTGTCGAAATATTTCATATATTGTGTTTTAAATTAAATAAGGACCTAAAAATGTGGAATCTACAAAATAAAGTGTTAAATGAATCATTATACTTCACAGATGTGACACATTTACAGCAACCCACTCAATCTGCATACATGTATAATTCAACCTATTATAATGGAGGCATTAACATAAACCAGACACATTCTACAACAGATTTAAAATACGTTATATTTTGTTGGCCAGAAATGATCAAAGGATTGTCTGTGACCACATAAATATTCCACGGAATGACACATCCACAGTAGAACCATTTAAACTTGATATTTAGTGTCTATATACCACCATACCTAACATACAAAAATAAATCATCATGTATAAAAAAAAAAAGAATAAAAGACTCACTTTGACCAGTTAGAACTTGCTCAAACTTCCTGATTGCAGACACCAACACTTGGATCAAAAATCACACACATCAGGAAGCTACAATCAACAAGTCAGTGGAAACAACATAAAACACACACACAAATAAACACTTCTTTTTGTTCAACCCTGTGTGGATCTGTGTCATATATGCACATACTGTAGCTGGGTTCAGAATTTGAGTTCATGTTCATAGAGTGCAAGGAATAAAAGACAGGCCCAACCCATCAGCAGGCCTACATTCTGCAGGAAAAACATGAGGCATGGTCTGTTGGTTTTCACTCGATTCATCTCTGGCAGCTGAAAAAAGAAAACAGTAATTGTAAAAAGTGGCAGTTGTTTATAATAGACAGACAATATTTTTGCTGTATCTAAAATATTCAGCTACCCTACATGATGTGGTACTGAAGCCTACTTGTGCTTACTCAAGACATAAGCTACATTTGCATTCATCAGGTGCTATTTGGGATCCATAAGTGCAAAAATTACACAAATGATGAAATACAAAAATGTGAAACCATGCAGATCACAGATTTACTATATGTATGTGACCTTATGCAGGACGTCATAAAAATAGCCAAGCTCTATGTTTTTCTATCACCTGCAAATCAATCCCACACACGTTCTGAAGTGTCATGGCCAATGCTGAAGAGTCACACTGAAGATAGTTAGACTGAGTTGCTATGACGACCAGCCACACTGAGAGGTACCACACCAAATGAGCCTCTGTGATGTGGAATGACTTCATTAAAATGTTTAATAGGTAAAGCTGTGAATGGTTTTGGATGACATTTTCAGGATAAGTCAGAAATGGCATGAAGACCAACTGATCTGGATCCAGAAGATTTTTTAAAGGATTCTTCCCCAATATGCCTTAATTTTTCCCCACTGTGAGATGGGTAACGCCACAAATAACAGCCAGAAAATTTAGCCAAAAAAAAACCCCCATAAAATATCCCTCTAATACATTCTATTAAACCACAAAGTTTGATCCAGATATGGGCAATATTCCAGATGATCCAGAATGCTTATACTTACTGTTTGGTAGTAAATAAAGCTATGTATAGACATGACACCATGTCTGGACACTGACACCAAACTGTAGTGGAAAGTCTGCTGATTCAGTAATCTGTCTGTTCGACAAGAAAACGTCCCTTATGGAAATATAATTTTTTTGTGAATAACTATTGAATGAATAATAAAATACCATAAATCTGACAATATTTTATAACTTTGTCATTTGTTTTCATTGTCTTCTCCCACTATGAAGAGAAACTGAGCAGCCTTGGTTGAGGTCTGCGACTCCGACTGCTTTCTAGTTCACTTTTTGTAAGCTTGTATACTGTACATTAAAGTAGATTAATAACAGTAGTACAATACTATCACCATGTTCACCTGTAACTAACATTTTTTGTCGTTATTCCTTTTCACTTTATTCTCTCACTCATATTTCCTCCTTCAGATGAGATCGGTATTGCCACATATGTGAGTATTTCACTAAAACAGATTCAAAAATCTCCAATCTCCTCATCTATGACTTAAAATATCACTACAATGTCAGAAGATATCTTACGACAAAGAGACCCAATATTTGACTTTGGTATGAAATCTCCTCCCATCAGAATGAATGGGACAGAATTGACTCCTCATCTACTAAATAAGCAGGACAGTGAAACAACCGTGTGATGCTGAAAGAGGAAATCAATCTCTCTAGTGAGCTGCCTCCTGCTTAAGTGTCTTTCACCTTGCCTGCAGTGGAAATTAAATGTGTTGCTTTCAGACAGAAAAGGAGAGGCAGGAAATGCGCTCTGGTGAGACGCAGTCTATGCAACGCGGGGAAAGTCAGCAGGTTCATCCATGCGCAGCAGTTACACGTCGCAGTCGCCTAATATAGCTAGAATTGCCTTTCACAATTACTGTAAGTATATCGATAATCTGAATTAATATAGTCCAACTGTAATGTGTGATATTCAGAGTTGGCCTACAGTTCCAGCTTTTTTACCATCATTAAATAGGGGTGAGAATTTACAGCCCCTCCTATGGTGTTTCATGGTTATTTCCAGTTTCTCTTTTCATATCTATACAGTAGCTGATCCCAAAACTGAGCCACACTGAGGTTGATTTAGTTGATACCATGAGTTGAAATCCACCAATACTTTGTTAAAACTGGGAAAGTAATATATAATTAAAATTTAGTTGTACACTTTCCTAAAGCTGGCCATTGACAAACATAGTGAAATTATGTACAGAAATATGCAGGAAAAAATGCCATGGTGGTGACATAGGTACTGCTTATTCTATCGTTATTATAACACAATGATTGCCATCTTCAGGTACTGCGGTAGGAAAACATAATTAGGAATATTAGTGGCCTTGTCTACAGTTAGAGTTGACCAGGTCTGTCGAAATTTAGCATGATGAACTTTCATCTGCAGGTAAATAGTGATTTACCAAGTATTTAGGTCAGCAGAATTGTGTACATGGGAATGATTAATAGTAAACCTCAGTGTTTTGGCAGCAGTAACAAATAACAGAATATAATATAATGCACTTAGACATATTTGGAGAAGAAAATGACCCTGCTTTCTGTCTCCATTTCTTACCATTTCTACTAGGGATAAGTAGAGGAAAATCCCAGCAGTAACAGAGAAGATCCACTGCTTCACTTCTATCTCTGAGGAAACAAACAGCCCGATGTAGAGGCCCATGAAGGCGGTGAGGGCGCTTAGAAAGTTCATTAGCACAGCAGTCTTCACAGACAGCCCTGAGTTGAGTAACACAGCGAAGTCCCCTAAGAGACAGACAACAGAAAAGATACAGTAAATCAGTGTTTCCTGTGCCTTCGCTGATGGACAGTACAGTAGGCGTGTTCCTGGAGGATGCACAGTGACCTCTCACCCATCTCATGCGGGATCTCATGGCACAGGATGGCCACGGTCGTCGCCATACCAGTTTCAGCTGAGGAGGAGAAGGCCGCCCCGATAACCAGGCCATCTGCAAAGTTATGAAGGCTGTCTCCCACAATTACCATCACAGCCAGCAGAGGAACCCCTTGTCCTGGGAGCACAAAGAGAGTCTGTGCCACCAAAAGCTCACCCTCCGACTGTGACAATGCTCTGTGATGCCAGACGACTCATTACAAAGTCCATCACATTCATCTGTGTTGTGCAGTTTATACTGAAGGAGCAGCTTAACTTACTTTGATGAGGCGGGTTCCCTGTACTTGTGTGTTCAGGACTTATTTCTGTACACTCCAAGTCATCCACAGGTCCCTGCAAGATACTGATAATTATTTCTTAAACTTTAATCTACAACCCCACGTCCAAAAAAGTTCAGGTGGAAAAACATCATTTCAAAATAATGGAGTGCTATTAGAATTTACCTTCATGTGGCTTTAATCCATCTTGTTACAAAAAGGATCACCTGGGGACAATTTTAGAGCTAACAACAATGTACACTGTTATTTGAAAGAACTGATGTGGAAAGGTGGATTTGGTACAGCGGTACGTCTATGAGCTCTAGACAGGACTAAATCAGTTATGCAGCACCTGTCATTCATGTACGTATCACAGACAGACCTGGAAAGACTCCGCATCGTTGTGGAAAACATTTTGTCAAGCTCTGAAATACAGAGCTCCAGTTACAAATAACAAGTCTTCATGTTACCTGTCTTGAAGTACTGTTGACTTCTCAGGGGTCATTTGCATCTGGGATGAGTCAAAATGTCAAAAGTCAGTAGAAACATTGATTAGGGTCTGACCCACCAGTATTCAGGTCTTCTTAAAAGCAAATAGACATGCCCTCCAGACTTAGGATGAAAATGCTCTAGAGCTTCATTCTTCAGTTTATGTTGTGTCCTCTGAGCATTTTGTGCTGTCTTACTGTACATCTAGTCCTGCTGGATGTTTTAATCATACCGTACTATGCATTAAGCCTTTTAAGAATGCTGTTTGAAACAATATTTTCATGCATTTAATGAAGCCTGAAGGGCTAAACCTCTTCTTGGAGACTCCATTTGAACTGAATTACATTACAACCATCTTTTCACATCAGTTGTTTCAAATCACTTTGTTTTTGAATGATGATTTTCGGGTTTTCAGCTCTTAAATGGCCCCCCGAGCTTGATCTTTTCTGGAACATGTTTCAGACTCAAAATTGTGGGGTCTGCATATTTTCAAATAAAAAGAAGACAATCAGACAAAACATGAAATATGTAGTGCTCATTCTGCCTACAGTGAAATCAAAGTAAGTTTTAGTAGTGCCACGTTTTTTTTAGTACGCACTTTTCCACCTGGCTCAACTTTTTCAGAATTGTAGCTCAGTAAACGTGTAATATGTCTCATTATGTTTCTACCATCTCGGTTGGTTTCAATAACAGAAAGAATACAGCAACACTACATCAAATTCTTTGAGTTGGAAAATACTGTCACAAAAATATGTTATGATTACGTTGCCTCTTTTCTGTCTGTTTCCCCAATGTGTTCACATACAAACATGATTTTCCACGCGCATAAAGTGCTTCCTGAGTGATGCAGTACTGTTCATTCTCCAACATCCTACATACCCTGTTCCTTTACCGCCTCCTACACCATTGTTCATTTCCTGTTACATAAGAGAAATTAATTCAACTGAGTTGTAATCAATTTTTGAACCATGAGGAATTCAGTGCATTTTAATTATCCTTAAAGTGTAAACTACATCTGCTCAAATCGTAGCACTGTCCTCTAGCACACAGATGATGACTCTGTTTCAATATGGCTGAGACATGAGAATTAGTGAGTTTAGTAAGTACTACAGTTTCCAAAACATATGAGTTCTTATCAGTTTGTCTTTTCTTGGTATGTGACGTGGTTCTATCTTAATGCAGTTTAATCTCCAGGAACATGGTGATTGTCCCATGAATGCAATAGGTTACTGATTATTAATTCCCTGCCAAGAATGCAATACCTACTGCATTTCATTTGTCAAACCATACTTATTATTACTTATTGAATTGCTAATTGGTACATGTTTTTAAGCTTGGCACTAAAGCAAAAAAGTCAAACATACAGCCCTGGAAGGTGTAGGGCAATAATCTGGGAAAAGACACTTGAAATGTTTGCTTTACACATTAAATAATTTAATGCGCTTTATATGAATTAACAACAAAAACCCAATTGTCTGAATAAAATGTTAACAGTGTTGTGGAGGCTTAGGCGTTGAGACTGTGCTGCGCATTTTTATGATAATCTGCAATATTTATTTTTGCACATTTTTGCATAATTATTACCAGAGCCCTGGGATGATATACTGTATATCCTCCTCAGCCCTAATAAAATCAAAACATGGTTGTAATTGCAATTGGCTTTTTCTGGTTTTCTTGTAATTTGCCAGTTGACAGGTTTTTTGACAGGAAAATTATTTTGTAGTCGGAAATGAAATGATGACAAGATGCACTGCAGACATGGACGCATAAATGATAAATTGTAATGAGTTTGTTTTAAAAAAATCAAGTTGTTTTCCAGTTAACCCTTTCAGGGACAGTGGTCACTAAAATGGTCAGTTATTCAAAAGTTGTTTTCTTTTATATGAATGAGTCTTAATGTCACAGTTGCGCATCAGTCACTACAGTGGACACTAGTGAGTTATGCCATACGCTGCCACCCACTCTTCAGCTTTTGTAAGTGCCAAAAAAAAAAAAAAATTCTCTAAAACAAGATGGCCGACAGAAGTGCAATGCACCTTGCAGGAGAGGAATATCTGTCCATTCCTTCTATTCTAGGAGATCCTTGCAGGTAAAAAAATATTAGGACATCAAGCAACAACTAATGAGTAATATAACTGTTAAAATATCCAAGTATTGATTTTGTGATTTGAGGAAATTGTGATTGATCTAGTGTCCACTAAATTGGAAAAATTGATTATAAAAGGTGATTTTTTTTATGCCTAAAGAGTAATAACACTTGAGGGAAAAAATCCTGAACTAGGTTATCATAATTTGTGCATGAAAGGCTTAATATCATATTTCTTCTCAACTAACGTATTTTCCGCACTATAGGGCGCACCGGATTATAAGGCGCACTTGCGTCATGCATCCACCAGATGGCGGTGTG